>JAJIZL010044797.1:0-13448 GCA_023969395.1 Amblyomma maculatum
AAATCAAGTAAAAAAGAGCCCTTCAGGTGATTCTGTGAGTAGTGATCACCTTCTTTGGTTCATGCATATAAGCACTGCTTCAATTGTTGCTTTATTCACAGACAAGGAAGAAAAACATCACGTGGCTAGCAGAAAGAAAATGAGTCGCGCAATCAGGCATTGTTATGGGTTTCGTCGAGCAGTTGTGCGTAGTAAATCTCAGTCAAATATTTGACCCAAACAATGCACGATTAAATCAGAAGGCGAAGCTTTGTCGGTGCAGCAGCGGGCCGTTTTATAATTGTGTAATGTATTGAGGAAAAGTAGAAGACCTGTTTATTCCCTTGTTTTGAATCATTGCACAGTGTAGGCGTGCGTCACACAACGAGCATTACCCCATTTTGGAGGCCTGTGGAGCGCGCCGGTCTCCAGACTAAAAGTCAACAGTGACGAGGCGCTCGCATGCTCTGTGGCATGGACCAGAAATTCGAGAGGAAGTGCGCGGAGGGGAGGGGGTGCACTGTTTGGCTTCCGACAGTACAAATATTGCTCTACAAGGAATAGGCTCCAGAAATCGATTGACGTTTACTCGTAGACAGCTGCCCGGCTTTCCGCACTCAGTTCTTCCAGATAAGCAAATCAAAATAAATAATATAAACAAGACAGATTGTTGCCCAAGCATAACCGTTGAGTGATGACGCTTAGTGGAGTAAACATCGATTCGTATAAGAAAGCGCGAAAGAATTTGTTGGCTACGAATATCTCGTTCGTTCAAAAAGAAAAGCAGAACAGTTCGACGGTTGCATTCTTTCAGTGATTCAAATTTCGATCACAAGATATCATTCCAGGCACCGCGCAAAGGGAAAGAAAAGGAGTGATCGAGACGCTGGGCAATATCTTGCGTTCAGCAGCACGCATGTTGCTCAATCGAATGATTCACACTGAAATGGTGTTTACTTCGGGGATCAATATTTAACAAGGTAACACTTGTCTATTCATACACATAATTTTGGCTTATGCGGAAAACATTTTTATACGCTTCAATGATGACGTTCGAATTAACGTAGCCATTTTTCAATGCTATATTCATAGTGTGCGGTTTACGAGGTTGCTAGCAGCACGCCGAACGCAACCAGAAGTGCAACGAACATTTTAGCCTGCAGGAGATTTTATGCTGTGTCTACTGAGCAAGTTAGTGCTACACTGTTTAAAATATTCTCGAAACACCTAAGCCCTGACTTGTAGGTACGGAGGTATGACGTGGTAGTGTTACCATATCCTTGAGCAGTCACGGTTCGTTTTAGATATAGCTCCGTTGTGATGGGACTGCTCTTTAACACGCTTTCACTAGATGACATCTCTGCCATTCAGACGTACTGTGATCTCTGATACATTACAGCTTCGCCCATGTCTGTGTTGGAGGCTTTCATGGAGTCAAGAGACCTCATGTCATAGCCGAAATGGCAGGAGCTTCCGAACGTGGCAGGAGTCTTCGGATAAGACAAGCTCATGGTTCAGGTGCCCATGGAACGACTGTGATAGATTCTGCACCTTTCCTTTCCTGTGAATCAATTATTGTATTTACTAACGGAGAGGCAGCCCTGGGTTTTGCGATGTCCTCGCACGTTAAAGGCTGAATGTCAAAATACTCCGTACCCTTCCACTACAGGACCTCTTTCTCTCTGTTTCCACAGCCCCCTGCCTTCTCACAAGTCTGGTACATACTGCGCCCTTCTTTTCTTATAAACCAATGTCCAATAAACAAGAAATTAATATGAAAACATGATCTTAACATGGTTAGGTGTAGCTGTCCACAATTTTTTGGTGTCCACTAATGGTATAAGGTTCCTTCTTTTCCCCAATACTTAAATTAAATAAAAGCATTAAAAAATTGGCAGTGGCCTTCTTCTGTACCTAAATACTCCAAATACCTTCTAAACACAAACAATATTCTGCGGAAATATCATTCTATGGTAAAATGTAATGAACGTCTGAAGAAAATGTTTCCGGAGGCACCAAGGGTAACATACAAAGGTATCGCAAACCTCAGAGATTTTCTAGTACATTTTAAGCTTGCAACAAGCATACAACACAACCACACCCTTGCTCTTGACTTGGATATAAAACGTGAAGTCACATACAAAAAGACACCACGGTTAAAAGTAATACAAGCGATTTCATTTTTAACATAAAATCAGTCTTTAACAGCACATATTCAAACGTGGTCTACCTTCTAGAATGCTCCTTCTGTCGTAAACAGTACATCGGAGAGACAGGGCAACCAATGAACATAAGGTTTTATGGACATCGAACAGACACAGGCAAAAACCTCCCGAAAGCAGTTTCCCATCATTTCAATCAGAAAGACCATAAGTTCGAAGAAATTAAATTTCATGTTCTCCAGTCAGGCTTTAAATCTTCAAGGAACAGAAAATATACAGGGGCATATCTAATTTATAAGTTTAGAACATTGCAACCAGCAGGAATAAATATCTCTAAAGGAACTTCAGAATCCCTTAAGTATATTCCATCTGCATCATACCTATTCGGGAAAGCAATACAACATAGCGTTGATTGTACAATTTATTCAAATCGCATGTACACTTCATTCCCCTCCGCAATAGCATACATGTTTCTCCAAGGACATTTCCTAGATCCTTTTCCCTTGTTACTTGAGTTTGTCTTCGAACGTTTTTTTTTTTTGCATGTCAGTTGTTGTACCCTGTGCGGTTATTATTCTGCGTCTTTGTACTTGTCCGTTGCCCCCCCCCCCCCCCTTGCAGATAGATTTATGAATTGTCCCCCTTAGACATATCCTTATTAGGGTCCTTTGCACAGCCTGTCCCTTTGTAAGCTGTATCTGTACCAAACCTACTTAAGTGGGTGGTGACTAATCATCTACCCGGTATTGTAGTTTTTACTGGTACTTCTGCTTTCACTTCTTTTTACAGGCCACAAGATCTCTGGTTCCAGGCTGAGAAATACATAGGAAACATTTTTTTTTCACTTCATGACCTACTTTTTTCTCACCCATCCTCCCCTCGACCTTCCCCTACTTTTCTTCACCCACTATCCCCTCTCCAGTTGTTGTTCTTCAAAAGTAAAAACGTATTTAAACTAGTGCCAGTGGCTTTCACTTTGCCCAGACGAAGACAAGTCCACTTGTCGAAAAGTTGGCTCGACCGGCGAACTGAGGCGTACTCCATTTACCGTTGTTCAGTACTCCTTTATACCGTTTAAACCATCTTCTTCCTCTCGTTCTACTTGATATGCTTGGATATACGTAGCGTGAAGCAAGCGTAGTAGCGCACGGCGCAACTGTGTTAAACACTGCTCCGGCTAAAGGTCACGCGTCTGAGAGGAGCTTCAACAGGATAGTTAAGCGAGCGAGTTGGTGATACATCATCCAAAAAACAGCGCGAACAAACGGGCACGACACGAAGAAACCACAGTAACAAGCGCTGTTCCTGTGGTTTCTTCACAGAGGAGCGCACGCCGGCGGCGGCGGCGAGAAGCGCGCACCGGGTGTGGCGAAAAGGCGACACACCTGCTGCTCTCGTAACGTCCCGCGGCTCTCGCGCATGTGCCTAATGGGCGGCGCACACTCACGCGAAACTCTGCTCTTACCCGCGTAGTGTAGCTTTATGCTACAAAAACTCATGATGCGGTACTTCGGGCCGTACACAGTTCGTCGATTCGATGAACTTAATTACGAGGTATACCCTCTGTAACGCAATCGCCGTCATGCCGTTCCTCTCGCCCTGACATTGTGCGCGTAGTGCGGCTTAATCCGTATTGACAGTGATCACAGAGAACCCCTCCTTGTTTCTCCTCACTACACTGATCACCTGCAAGCAAGAGGTTCCGGGATTCTGTGTATTTCTGCGCGGTTGTTAATTCTGTCTGGGTTTAGCATCGGAACGATGCTGCTTTTCGAAGGGAGGCAGTGTAGTCGAAGAAGAGAAAGCGCGAACGTGTTTGAAGAAAGAAGACGCTGGTGCGAGCGGTCTCGCGCATGCGCATAACGTGCTATGCACGCACACGCGAAACTAGGCTCTGAACCGTGTAGTGTAGCTTTATGCTACAAAACCGTGCATTGAAAAGCAGGCGTCAGGCTATCGCTGCCACACTCACAGCTTTCGCTGTATCACTAGGTCCAAGCCATGCTTAAACGCCCATATTTCCACTGAAGATTCTGCAGTGCTTTCGGGACGTTGGAAACGGTAGCTTCTCTACTAGAGACCTCGGAATCTCTTCGACGTGCGCTTCACATGACCTTCAAGGGTCAGCCGAGGTCATACCTTCAGTTATTAGTTTGGAGAACCACTGACTGGTTAGTGATCTGACCAATGGTAAAGCCATTGCATAGGCCAAAGGTCAGTGTCAAACACCATCATTTAAAGGTCAAGTCAAGGTAAAGCCGGGGACGTCAAGATCACATCAAGGTCACCTAAAAGTCAACCAAAATCTGGCCACGCGATTGACTCGGCTTGCTGAGGAAAGAACCGAGGCATTTGTGTGATAAGGCATGATATCACGCCATCGTACTACGAGTGCATAATGGAAGGAGAGTCGTTGTGTCTAGGAATAAGTCGGCATGCGGTCTCCCCGTGCTAGGCCGTAAGGTAATGAGCTCCTAAACCGAGTAATGAACGACAGCGAGCCTGCTCACATGTCCTCAAGTGGTTTTCTCACAACGTTACGCAATAAAATATGTTTAAAAAAGCTGCCAAGCACCAAAGAAACGCTCAACAAACCGCATAACAAGACCTTGGAGGCTAAACCATCGAGAAACTGCAGCTTCCATTAGACTCAACCAAAGCTAAATCACCGTTCGTGTTTACTCTTTCAGCGGGTGTGGGTCTAGATTCACCAGTGCATGTAATGTGGATTGTCTTTCAGCACTATATTTGGGGTACTAGAGAGTCCTGTATGTTCATTCTTTACGTCTTTGATCGCTCTCGAGACGCGAGCCTCGAGGAACACCTACGTGTTGCCTGTTCAGGAGATTGATGTCGGTCAACGTCTCACGCGTGAACTGATAGTATGCGCCGGTGCACGTCGTGTCATTACAGCGGCAGACATGCTCGACGGCAACTATCCTCACTCTTCCGCAATCTCCTCTTTTGCTCACCACGTGAACGTGAAGGAGTCTTCGACTGCAGCCGATTAGAGCGCAGTGTCCTGGAGGCTTGCACCGCTCGACTGGTAAAAGCACTTTCTCTCGGCGGCCGTCGCCAGTCCACCAATATCTAAACGATGCGCAGCATCCTCCAAGTGTACCGTCCTTTCGACAAGGCAGAAACGTGTTCCTATTTGTGCAAATAACAAGAAAAACTGAGATAGCTCAAGCGTGTTATTGTGGACTAAAGTATAAGAAAAGCACTCAAGTTGGCCCGGCCGCTAAGCATTGCGCAGTAAATCCCTTGTCAATACAAGCATTTGAAACAAGCAATGAACACAGCGTTGTCCGAAAGTGCTTTGCACTATCTTCGATTATCGCTTCAACCCTCAGCAAAAGCTTACTACATAGCTTGCGGCGCGAAACAACGTGGCACCGTGTGCAGTAGGTATGCCCTAGCTATCTATTATCAACATCATTTGCGCGGCGTATGGCCAGAGCAACATCGTGAAAGTAGCGAAGTTCATGACGTATATTGTACTGGATCCCTCGAGTTTAGGGCAATTGTGCCGCCCGCGAGCACACCTGGCGACAGTGTCCTGGACGTGCACTTTGATGTGATCGGGGTTGGGGGCCTAGGCTTCAGCGCAGTTGAACCAGGAGGAGTCGAGATGACGGAATAGAAGCAGCCAAGGAGGAGAGGCAAAGAAAAGCGTTTTATACAACTCTTTCCATGATGAGATATTTACAGGTCAATATAGGAAAACGGAGCTCTCGGTGGAGACAATTTCCACCGCTTAAATACGGTGGGTTATACCCCCTTCAATAGCTGGGGAAACAACGTTCAGTGAGTGAAGTCCAATCACTGAGGCACAAGAGATCACTGGAGGTATCGCCCAATTCCGAAGGTGGTGCTCGAACCTCCTCGGAGGCGAGGGCAAACTTCTCCGATGGCGATGACGATCTTGTGCGGGCGACAGAGATTCTCTACCACGCCAAAACATTCCGCGAAGTCGCCCGCTCGCGGCGGACATTTCCCCCGCGTAATTCTAAGGAGGTCACTCGCCTTCTTCAAGAATTCGGCGAGTGGGGTAAACTGTCAAGTCTGCTCGCTGGCGCGCCTCTGGCCCATTCGGCACAACGATAGGTTCCCGGCTGTCACCGCCATAGCGCCAAGAGGACTAGGGCCTGAAAGGCAGCTTGTTTCTATCCCGAAGGAGAGGATGCGGGAGGGGTGGACCGCCGCAGCCAGAAACAAAGCGTCACTCCGCTTTCGTCGCCCCCGCTTCGCTGCTTTTGGCGCCAGTCGCTCGCCGGCGTCCGCTAAGTACGCCTCCCTTTTCAGCTGCTGAAGTCTGCGCGTACCTCGGCTATAATCTCGGTCACAACAGCCCGTCCGCCGCCGGAGAGGTCTCGCAGTGGGGCAGCCCAAGCCGCTCCGCGAAGAGACCTGGAATAGGATCAACCTGTTTGGTCCAGCCAAGTATCAAACTTGGCCCTCTGGTTGTTGCTTGCTCGCTGGACAGCTTTAACAGTCTCGGCCACGCAAGGCCCAAAACACAGCAAATAGCAAGCGCAAAGCCAACTTCGAAAACTGCCAGGCTGCTTTTTAACCAAGATTGCATTTACAAAAAAAAAAGAAACAAACCAAATTTTGCGCAGATAATTTCGAATCCTCTTACGAAAGAAACCATGTTAGAGAAAACAAGAAAACAGAGCAGAAGTTGTGTTCAAAAGCGAACACTCAAGCTGGAATTTTAACCCATGGCGTAACATGAAAAATGCCGTAGAAAGCCACTTGCTGCGACAAAATATCTTCAAGGTGAAGCTGCAGGTGACAAGGGCAATACAGAAAAAGGTAACGCCAAGCAAAAGGCCATTCCCCAGGGAAACTTTGTCTGGGGCCTTAGTGTTTGCATTATCGTGCCCTTTCATTTAACACATGCCAGATGCGAACTCCTGCAAAGCTAGGCTCCAATGAAACAGACATGTTAAGACGGCAGGCAAACGAACAAAGGCTATTTCTACAAGCTATCTTCCAATAGCTGAAACGTGACAAGCGCCTTCCTTCTCGGACGCACTGCTTGCACGCTCACAAACATTATGGGGGTGCTCCTCTCTGTTGTCAACCTCTCAAGTGGGGACGACCCCCACACCGCGGTCACTCGCTTTTTTTCCCTCTGCAGCGCAGAGGGGTGAGTAGTCAGGAACTGTAAGGCCGCAGTGATTGATTGATTGATTGAAAACTTTATTTGTCTTTTGGAAGTTTGTTAGCGGTGGAGGTCGAGGCTTCGTCTGGAAGTCCGTCACCTCCCTGGCCGTGGTTGGGCCCCTAGTCCAGGGCTCCACTGAGTCGGGCCACCTCGCTTGCGTGTGCTATGAGTGCCCTCTGGGCCTCTAGCTCGCAGCTGGTGAGCCGGCTCTCCCATTGCTCCGCAATTGGTGTTTTCTGTTTGTGAAATGCATGATTTCTCTCGCATTCCCACGTGATGTGTATATAGTGTTGGTTTTGATCCGCACCATGGGCAGCTGGCGCTAATTGTGTTGGAAAAATCTTGTTTAGTATGTGTAGGTTTGGGAAGGAGCCCGTTTGTATAGTCTCCTCCATCCCGTGGCTTCTTCCTTGGTTAGTTGTTTGTGTGGCGGGGGGTAGTGGAACCTCAGCCCCTTATATAGGTTTAGTAGGTCTGAATAGCTCTCTCCGCATCTGATCTGGGGGTCCTCCGGGGTGTGCGACGCTCCCGCTCGGCTGGTCATCCCTCGAGCTAGGTTGTCTGCCCCCTCGTTGCCCCTGATTCCCGCGTGGCTCGGTATCCAGATTATGTTTTGCTTTTGTGTCTCCTCCGAGGGCGCACCCTCTTTGAGGATCTTGAGTGCCGCACTGCTAATCCTGCCCCTAGTGTAATTCCTGCACGCCTCCTGTGAGTCTGTTAGGATGTGGAGAGGTCTCCCTGTCCTATATCCTTCTCTTACAGCCAGAGCAATGGCTATCTCTTCTGCTTCTGTTATGTCAGACACCCTGGTCGTGACACTTGCGATGTGTTCCCCTTCGTGGTTTACTACCACCGCTACTGCGTTTCCTTTGTGTGTTTGTGGATATCTAGAGGCGTCTGTGTAGACTGCATCTTCCCTGTATCCCATGTTTTTCTCGTAATGCTCTGCCCTAGCTGCCCTTCTGCGAGCGTGGAGATTTGGATCCATGTTTCGCGGTATGGGTTGTGTACTTATCTTTCTTCGTAGCAGATCCGGTACTGTCACTCGGCTGCTCTGTGGTTCTTCTAGCTTGCGACCTAGTCTTGTCAGGAGCGCTCTTCAGGTCTTCGTACTGCTCAATCTTTTCTCTTGGGCCTTAAGTTGGCTCTCTCTTAGTTCTTCAAAGGTGTTGCTGGCACCAAGTTGCATGAGTTTCTCGTTGGATGTGTTCCTTGGGAGGTGAAGCGCCGTCTTGTATGCTTTTCTTAGAATCGCTTCTGCCTGTTCCTTTTCTGCCTTGGTAATTACGTGATACGGCAGTGAATACGTCACTCGGCTGACCACCAGGCTGTTTACCAGTCTGAGTGTGTCTTCCTCCTTCATGCCATATCTCCTGTGTACTATTCTGCTGATCATTCGGTCTACCTGCCCTGCCGCATTATTCAACAGGCTGAGTGTGTGGCTGCTTCGTCGGCTCCCTTGCAGCCACATGCCGAGAATTCTAATAATCTTCTGTTCTGGGATGTTTTGCCCTTCCAGTTTTACTTCAAGTGGTGCGTCCGTGGGATGTCTTCCCACTCTGAGGAGCTCTGAGTTTTCTGTGGAGCATTTTAGTCCTCTTTGTCTCGTGTACACTTCAATACAGGAGGCCGCCTCTTGTAGTACCTCCTGCTTCTCTCCCAGTGAGCCTTTGGCTGTCCAGACTGTAATGTCGTCCGCATACATTGGCCGCAGTGAAAAGCGACTCGCACGTGGAGTCGAGCTGGCGGTCGAACCCCCCACGCGCCGAGGCCAAGGAGCGAGCGCTGTTGTTTTTTTGTTCTCCTTTTCTCCCCTCTTCTTGGATGCCCTTCTTGGATGCTGAATGAGCCTCGCGGGGCGCGCGGTAGGCTTGGTTTGTTTCGTTCCCTTCGCCCCGAGAACCTTGCGTGGCCACAGGGTGTTGAGACCAACCTGCAGCAAGCGGCAACCATAGTGGACCGTTATGCTCGCCGCTGCGGCCTTCAATGCTCCCCTCAAAAATCTGAATTTGCACACATACGCCCCTCACCAAAGTGTGCGGCCAAAATTGAGCTCTTTTTAGAGACAGGATCAATTCCTGAACGCACAGAAGTCCGGGTACTGGGGCTCTTTATTCATCAACATAGACGGTCGGACACTACCTTGGCGAAACTCCGTAAGGTGGGGGACCAGGTGGGCCGCATGGTCCGCCGGGTTTCTAACAAACGTGGGGGGTTGCGGTGCAAAGACGCCTTGAGGCTGGCGCATGCATTCGTGACCAGTCGAATCTTGTGTTCGACTCCTTACCTCCACCTTCGGAAACAAGACGAGGATGCACTCGAAGTCGTCCTGCGCAAAATTTTTAAGAGAGCCCTAGATCTCCCCGTGAACACCTCCAACCAGCGTCTACTGGGCCTGGGCATGGTTAATACGTTCCGGGAAATCCGAGAGGCTCACTTAACCAACCAATACACACGTCTTTCTAAGACACTGTCGGGTCGCCGCCTCCTTGCCCGGCTACACATCCAACATACCACCCTTATGGAAGATCGTGTACGCCACCCTTTCGAGTGGAGATGCGCCCTCCACGTACGCCCTCTTCCTAAAAACATGACACGTGAAGACCACAATGGCCGGCGCCTGGCGCGGGCGGAAGCCCTGGGCCGCCATTATGGGTCGAAACCTGGCATTTACTACGTGGGCGCCTCCGGCCCCCACCATGGGGGATGGTACACGGCCGCAGTGGTCCACCAGTCTAAAACGGTTAACGGGCTTACATTTCGCGCCCGTGACATAACCCACGCGGAGGAGGTCGCCATTGCGCTGGCAGCTACCCACACTGATTCTAAAACAATTATCTCCGACTCGCGAGGGGCCTGTCGGAACGTCGAGCAAGGCTGGGCGCCATACCTAGCCTACCGACTACTTCAAAATTGCACCTACACCGGGGACCCCGCTTACCGGAAAATAGTATGGGCTCCTGCTCATGTGGGTCTCGAGGGGAATGAGGCAGCGGACGCCGCCGCCCGCTCGCTCTCTTTCCGGGCTTCCCATCTCGACCCTCTAGATCAGGATCTCGAATTCAAACCCGCGTATTCTTTTAAAGACATTGTTCTATATAATCAATCTTGTCATAGCCTGTACCCTCGCCCAAGTAAAGGTCTATCTAAGACGGAGGAGCGGCTTCTACTCCGTCTTTATACCAACGCACTGCTGTGCCCGGCAGCACTAAAACATTTTAATCCCTGCTTCACGGGCAGTTGTCCGCACTGTGCGGAGAAGTCTTCGGACATCTCCCACATGATGTGGGCTTGCCCATCCAACCTAGCTATTCCTCCTCACCCCAACCCCACTCGGGAGGACTGGGAGGCGACCCTGCTCGGCTGCTATGACCTGCAGGCCCAAAATGCCTTGGTCGAGCGCGCCCGGGCAGCGGCCGACGCCACTGGGGTCCCGTACTAGGGACCCCACCCAGTATCTGTAAGGGCTGGATGTTCATAGATCCGGCTGATGCATCAATAAACGTTTGTCACCACCACCAGCACCCTTCGCCCCGAGGCGTCGCCAAGAAGCGAACGGCAGAGGCATCCAATTATTAGCCGTGAACAACAGCAGCACGCTTCTGCGAACCACTTTACGGCCGGCTCGTCCAGCGATGTCCCGCCGTGGCGCCAAGCATGGGTGCAGGCAGACGCCGTTAATGAAGCTTTTTGCACTGCCACAAGCGCTCACTAAATGTTCTGCAGAAGGCGACAATAGGCGCGACCCTCAGCCCTCCCAAGTAGGCAATCAGCCCAGCGGCCTCCCGCCGTGTCGCGAGACATTGGGTCCGAGGAATGGCGACTGTACACTGCTCTGGGCCAGTGCCGCCCCCCCCCCCCTTTCCTCGAACGGGATGGCGGGGTGGCCTAGTCTCCAGACAGATCCCCCGCGGCGTTTCTTTCACAAAGGCAGCAGCTGCAAAGTCGCGTCGCAAGCACGCCGAGGAGAGGAAGGCAAAGACAGGCGCCGTGTGAGAGGGTTTGGGGACCAGCGAGTGGAGAGAGTGTGTGTTTTGAATGTTGTATTTTTATTTGACGTAATTAAGGACCTGGGTCCGAGATTATTCCCAACCCACGGGGGTTGTGACATGTTTTTAAATAATTTGATTGGCTGCTTCATTTTCGGGGCGGATCACCTAAGGTGACCGCCCTTGTGTCTTTGTTGATCATCATCATCATCATTATACCCACTGCAGGGCGAAGGCCTCTCCCATATTTCTCCACTTAACCCGGTTCTGTGCTAGCTGCATCCACTTGACCCCTGCGAACTTCTTAATCTCATCCGCCCACCTAACTTTCTGTCGCCCCCTGCTACGCTTTCCTTCCCATGGAATCCAGTTTGTTACCCTAAGCGACCATCGGTTATCCTGTCTTCCCACTACATGTCCTGCCCATGTCCATTTCTTCTTCTTAATTTCTACTAGAATGTCGGTAACTTGAGTTATTTCTTTGACCCACTCTGCGCGCTTTCTATCTCTTAATGTTACCCCTGCCATTTTTCGTTCCATAGCCCTCTGGGTTGTCCTCAACTTAAGTAGAACTCTCTTGGTTAGCCTCCACGTTTCAGCCCCATAGGTGAGTAGAGGCAAGATGCAACTGTCGTATACTTTCCTCTTGATCGCAGCCAGAAACAAAGCGTCACTCCGCTACCGTCGCCGCCGCTTCACTGCCTTTGGTACCAGTAGCTCGCCGGCGTCCGCTAAGTACGCCTCCCTTTTCAGCTGCTGACGTCTGCGCGTACCTCGGCCGGAACAACGGTCCCCACAGCCTGTACTCGCCACTAGGCCTAGGTTGCTTTGCTCGAAACCTCTGTAGACGGCTCTTTGTAATTGGTCATTGATGTCTTGCTCACTCATAAAACTGCGTATTATGAATCTTATTGTCTCGTAGGAAATTAATATATGATTAATGTTGACTCCATCTTAGCGCAAGAACTAGCGTATGAAAACACCTGACGAGCCGGCGGCTCGCTGTCAACTACTTCTGGGTGAAGCTCAAACTAACAAATCGATGCAAATAGCAAACACAAGAGACATTCATTTTTTGCTATCTTTCACCCCAGGGCTTATTGTTACTTTGAGAGATCTCAGCACTATGTTATGACGCTGGCATAAGCGATCCACCCTAAACTTCCCGCGGTCGGTTGCGATGGCGTGGCCGGCGCGGCTGTGGGGTCAGGGCTGCTATTTGACGATGCCGGCGCTAGCACCGAATATGCATGTGAGGCGCGAACAAGATGACGATAAAGTATTTTCAGAGCAGTATTTTTACGAACATGTAAAGCAATCACTAAAAGTGATGATAATTGTAACAATGAATATGGGTTGCGCAGTGTAGCGGTAGCGTATCGGATCTCGCATTCCAGACGACGCGGTGTCCCGCGTATATTTGCGACGCCACCAATGCAATCGAACAAGACGATCGCTGTCAGTGGAAGGAGATTCGTGGTCTCGACTTCAGACTTTTATTCCGGAATAACAAATGCGACTTGTGAGATCAGACGTTTTAAATAACAATAAACATGTGGTATTATCATATCAACCCCAAATACAAAGCTGCAAGGTAGTGCACGGCTATGTCATGTCCCTGTTAGGTACGAAGCGGAAAGTTGTTTCCTTGCTCAACCCTCGGTTAATTGTTTTCATACTGGTTATGCTCTAATAGAAGAGAGTGGTGAATGGAGAGCTAGAAAATGAAAACAATTACATTTCTGATTTTTAACCACATTACCAGGGCGGATGCGTGTTAGGGTGTTTCCTGGATTAATCCTGACACATCCTGGTATTTTCCAAGTCCTGAAAAACAATTAATTGCTGGATTGGGTAAGTGAGAATACTGAAGATGACTGTCGTTTTCAATGATATACGTCGCAAAATCACTCGCAGTAATAGCTGAAATTAGCACATCTTCGTTAGAAAATCGCACTGCACTAACCTTCCTTTCGAAACTCTCAAGAAGGCACACTTTTAGGTTGCATAATTACGATTTTCAGTTGTCGTCCTAGCGCTTTCCGTACCAACTCACAAGACCCGCTTGAATGATGACACTCTCGGAGTTTGGAAATAAGTGACGCGCACACATGCGCGCGGGTCTAATTAAGACGCTTGTTGGTA
>JAJIZL010044798.1:0-26235 GCA_023969395.1 Amblyomma maculatum
AAAATAAGCCGACAAATTATATATATTTCTGCTTTTTTCCTAAATGAACTGTCGGTAGGCGCTCATACTTTTGGCGCGGAAAAACTTTCAATATGCTTATCTGAATGTTTTTGTATGACATAAACCCTGCAGCCCTCCGCTTGGGAAACTCTCATCAAAGGGTGGCGGCCTGCAGTAGTTGAAACTTTGTTTCCTCTTTTCGATCCAATTTGCGGTCAATGGAGACCACTGCTCCCGGCGCAAAAGCACAAACCGAGCGCGAAGGTTTCAGAATCCTTCTGGGAACCCAAAGTACTCCGGACGCTGAACCCTCTCAATATTCACGTGTGCGCCTCCCTTTCACGGATTCCCAAGGCGGCGGTAAAAAGCAAGGCCTCCGAGTAAAGGGCAGAAGATAGCGGGTGGCGTGAAGAACAAAAAACCAATTGGCTGCTTCAGCTTCAGACATCCCTTTTAAGGTATCCAGCTGCTCCTATGTCAACAACCTCAGACGATTTTCGTTGTGCATCGAAGAATGCAGCAGCCACCGCACATGCGTCTTCGCGTGCTGTGAAGCTGTTTTGTGTCTCCGCAAAAAGAAAGGGTAGCACGCCGGCAGCACATATCTCTATCCAGAAGTTGGCGCTCAATCACCTATAGTGCAAGAAAGGGAATAAAGCGAAAGCAACGGCTTTGCTGCGCACTTCAGTTTAACCCATAAGCGTCAGGCTTTTCAACCGCAAGGGCAAAAATCAGATTAATGGCGAATGAACAGGTATGTAGGAAAATAGTCTTGAAAAGTGTCGCTTTTCTACGTTTGTTTTCTTGTTGAAGAAAATTTTCTGCGCCGTAAGATGCCGTTTTAAAGCTTTTGTCTACGCATAATGACGATGGAATTGTAAAAGGGACGTCCTTCGTGATGCCTCCCATAGTCCTTAGCGCACAGAAAACTCGTGCACACCCGCCTGTTATATTGGTTTGTAATAGCACTGTGTTTTTGTAGCCGCAGTCAATAAACAAATGTTTCATCATTTTCGTCTTCTAAATAGACGTTTAAAATAAAACACAGAAAAGCTACAATCTGTGTTGCACGAAACCAAAAATGCTCCTCTATAAAATTAGGGAGCAGCCAAGTGAAAAACACGAATGCTTTTATGAAAGTAATGGTCGCGTCTTTCGTCTTCATTTCCTTTGGAAGTGTTTGTCCAATGACTTAAGACGGGTTTATTGCGACATAAGATGCGACGTACTCATGATATCTACACTGTAAGCGAAAATGAAGAAACCGACTTTTGCCAGTGCGTTTTCTACGTTTTTAGCCTAAATGAGATTTTAAAATGACAGCCTTAAAGGTGCTGTTCTTTAGAAAAACCTGTGTTGGTTTGATGAGCGTTGTCGTAGCTGTGAGTAAAAAATCTAGTCCATGCCTCTGAAACGTGATTTTAGACATGGTGACATGAACATGCACTGAATAATTGTCGACTATTCGACGAGACCGCTAGATATGGTCGATCTGGCAGGCACTTCCAGTTCGGGCTTCACCATTAATAAGGGAGGATGAAACATTGGTGCAGCCTTCCAGGACTTCAACTCGTGATGTCTCTTAACCGAATAAAGAATGTTCTCATTGCCCTCTGCCGACCATCACATACCAGCACATGCCCATTATATTTTGCTAAGGAAACCGACTGCGATAGTAGCGACCACATCGACGTCGACACCGAACTTTCTGCAGAACAATGGTCCTAAGGTTACCACTCGGAAGTAATGACGATCAGGCAAAACAGTTTTGGGGATATCGATGGGAAATAACAATGTTTTGTCACCGTAACCACGCGCCTATGCAAAATCACTTCGCCTCTGCTACTGGATTCCACCAGAACATGCTGATGTCTCAATTTCACAGCTTGCTCTAGTAAACATGCACTCATATGCCCGGCGCTTGGCTTAATAAGAACCGATAGCAGGAAGGAGGGTAAAGTTCTTGTGGCTTTGCAGTGACCTCAAGGGAAGCAGAGTAATAGTTTGTTCGACTTAGGATCGTTTGCAAAAAGTCTAATTTGATATCAAAATGAAAGAGCGAATCTTGGATCTGTAAGAAAATGTTCTCCAGAAATTAATAGTGAGGGCTACAGTTTTTTTTTTTTTTTTTGCTAACGGAAAATTTTAACATTTTAGACACACATTGAATGAATTGTCCAGCTTCATCTCGAAGACACGCATGTCAGGATGTTTTCCATAGCGTAGTACCAGCTAGCAGCGCAATGGTGCTGAAATCAGACGAGTAAGAGAGAATAGCAGGTGAATTTCGGTGCCAGTGGCATGTTTTTGCCTGTAGCTAAAAAATAAACAGAGTGGAAGGGTGAGCAGTAAGCGTCTAGAAGTGCGGCATTTGATCACTTCAAAAAATCATTAGAGGGGTTCAAAGCTTGTGAACTGAATGTGTAGCGAAAGTATTGGCTGCGGGTGACTGAGCCTTGCACCGAACACAACCAGGGCCCCCGGAGTTCTGGGAAGAATCTACTTTCATGGCCTGCGCATTGCGATCCCAGCAGCTGCGTTTCGATGGAGGACTTTTCATATTTTAATGAAAATGTTTAGGAGGTTGTAGTGGTGGTTGGAGTCCTCAGTCATAAACCCAATTGATCACGACGACGATGATTATGATGTTGGCTTGCCTTTGGCGTAGGCTGCTGTACGCGCTCTTTCGACGCGTTTTTATTGACTCCTTGCGTCCGAACAGGTTAGAGCTGCCTTCCACCCCTCCTGCGATGGCTGGTCAATAATAGTGATAGTCTGATTTCGTTGGTAGACCCACACCATATGGTACAGGTCCGCCTTCTGGCCGCAGAATTTGCTTGCGTGCTGTCTTCGTGGGTTGTTAAAAGTGTTGCTCTGTAGCTTATGGAGGTGTACCTCCCCCCTTTGCCTAGTGTATTTGATAGTGGTGGGTAGACCCGGCGAGACAATCTTACGTGCTGAAGTATTTCTGTGTAAGTTAGTAAGGGTGTACGAGGTTCCATCAGATCCGTATTGGGTGTTCGGGGGAGAAATACTCGGGCTGAGGCGTGTGCGCTATCCTTTTTGTTATGCCCTGGTGACCTGCCACCCATATTAAGTGTTTACGTGTGGGTTGGTAGTCACGGATGCAACTGTCAGTGGACGTTAAAGATCACCTTCCAGGTGGTCGAAATTTCTCCACAGACTTCGACTACGGCTCCTCTTTCAATGTTTGTACTTTCGCCTTCTCTACGACACAGGCCAGGTGTCCACAGCAGCCAGTGTAACACGTCTTCCCATTTTTGTGAACCATTTATTGTTATGCGATGCCTCCAGATATTTTGCTACTCCAGTCGGTCAGCTCTCCGCGCCTGCGCGCGCATCTGATGCGATGGAGCTAACCACCTCGTTTCTATAGGGAGCAGAGCGGTCGAACATCTGTGGAACGGCGCAACTGGTTGCCATAGTAATGGCGCATTCGCAGTTCTGGCCTGTGTCCGGTTCCGCGAAATGTGCTTGCACAAGCATAGCGAAGCTTTCGCTGCAATATTGAAAAGGACAAGCGTACATCAAAGGTTAACCGCTCATACAGCCGACGCTTTCTATGCTATGTCGTGAATAAAAAGAAACGCTTTAACCCCTAGAGTCAAGCTTTCTGACGGAGCTCACTAACAATATCTGCATTTACAGTGCTGACCCAAACTGCCCCTATTACCAAAAACTCACTACAACAATTTTCTGCGCACCATGATCGCACGGAATTGTTGGATAAAGTGCGTGCAATATTCTAACTGTAAATAAGAAATCGCGAAACGTTTTGTCCCTAAGCTCTGCGTAAATAATAAGTATTCCCGCACGTGATCCGCCTTAATTGAAAGTCACAACGCCTTTTTCTCTGCGGAATTGGTGACCTGCGGCACTGGAGAAAAAGCATTCATTTGCGAAATTGGTTATGTACAAAACACAATCAGGTAACTCTGAAAGCTGGTTTTCGTGAAAGTCCGAAGCCCTAGAAGATCCTTCACTGCGTCGGACAGTTGGTTTGCGTTCGAGTCACGTCCGTCAAGCAGACCTTGTGTCGGCGCCGTGAGCAAACATGTGCTGATGGAAATGCGGTATACGTTTCAAGCCCTTTAAATGAAACACTGCTCTCCCCGCAAATTCTCTCCTCAACGCGGTCAAAGACTTAGTTTAATGCTTGAGCCTTGAAGATTCGGTGCTTTCGTGTTACCTCATATTCATAGTAAGTGAAAAAACCCTATGATTCACAATAACCTCATGCAAATTCTCACACTAAACTCATACTAATCTCATACAAATCTCATAAATTCTCATACTAAACTCATGCTAATCTCATACGGATCCCATAAATTCACATACTAAACGCATTGATCATAGGAGAAATATATGAGAAATAATGAGATTTGTATGAGTTTACTATGAGAAATCTGTATGAGGTTATTGTGACTCATATGGGCTTTTTCACTACGGAAGTCTAGAGTAAAACATCAGAACTTGAATAGAAGAGGTATTTTGAAAGCACCTGCTACTTCTCGTGTCACACAGATATACATCTGAAGCAAAGTGAGCCAAGTTAGTGACCACATACCTTTTTAGGTTTTCTTAATATCACTCTAAGATCATTGATTCGCTGTAAACAATAAAATGAAAATGTTTCAAAAGATGGCTTTATAAACATTTCGTAATTTTTAAATTCAGTAATTGCCACGAACAAATATTTCAGAAAGGTTCATTGAGAAAAAAAAAACAGAAAGAGGTCTCAATATCATTTTAAACCGTCTGCGAGGACTAGAGCACAAGCAATGGGGCCTTTGTGCTTAACCACTGTTCATAAAAATAAGCGCTACTTTTAAAACGCGAGGACGCATTGTGAAAGGAAACGAGAGATAGAGCAGGAAAACCACATAATGCAGCAAAACATTTTGTGGATGCTACTGAAAAATAACATACTCTGTTCGCGTTGCTGTGAAGCAGGCAAATAGCACACATGTTTAAAATTTATGCATATTGTCTGTATCTGGAACGTCCTGCTCTCATTGCGAACACGAACAATTAGGGATAGAGGAAAGAAATGAAGGAAGCTGGAAGCTAGAATTTGCACCAACATGGTAGCCTTAACCTAATGTATGTTAGGTATCACGTAGGCTATCACTAACATAAAAACTGGCATAAACCAGACAAGTAGAAAGAGCAAGGCTGCTGTTGTAGTCCTCCCATGACACCGTTGTATTTTTAGCGCTAACAAATAATCATTAAAAACATGGATCATCGTGCCCTTGTACGAAAGTATCCTGATAATAAATAATGAACTTAGGAGCCGTCGTATGCCTACAAAACATTGAGAAGTTCCCAACTTAGTACTATTGGCATGAGAAATATGCGAACAGTGCAGCACTTCACTTTTTTTCCAGAGCTCGCGCGTTTCAGCTTCGGCCCACTAGTTAGAGCATCCAGGTCGAAATTCGACATTCCTTTGCTTCCCGTGGGCGAATCGGCGATTTGGATGCGGGAGCACGGGCCCAAAATCCCCAGACATACAAACACATCTGGAGGAGCATTGAGAGGCCACTCGGCTATGCTCCGATCTATGTACCCAGCGTAGATTGGTAACCCAGGCAACAGCGGCTGCGCTGGCCACGGGAGTCTTGAAATGAAAACTCCACTCATTGAACTTTGCTTTTCTTAAATATCGTTTTCTCTTTCTCTCACTGATAATCCCCACCGTGGCAATTCGAGTCAGTAGGAAAACCCCAGTCGGTATTAATTGCTTGCTTGCATTAATGAACGAAAAAGTTAAGTAGAGACTTGGTGTTCGCGAGTTTATAGAGCACCATAAAAACAAACTAAAAAGATGGCAAATGAGAGTGGTAAAAAAGGCTTTCAACATGTGAGTTCTTCACCCGCCGTTTAAGAACTCAGCCACTGACTCCAGTTCTGTTTAGTTTACAGTGAAAATAATTTTAGGACGGTTTTAAACCGCTAACCAGTTCTTACGCTTGGAACCGACTGGCACGAAATCAATAGCAAGCTAGAATATGAGTGTTGTGCTGCCGCGGCTCAATACAGAACTCGCCAGTTAGCTTTGCCACAACAAAGACGCATCAGGGTTGGAAGCGCACTCTCAAATTAGCTGGCGGACGCTCCGCTTCATAATTAGGCAAACTGCCTTTCGATCTATTATTCGCATTTCTTTGAATCGCGAAAGCACATTTAAAGGTGCCTTGAGAGGGCTCTCTAATGTATTGCCGATTTATACTTTTGTGAATAATATACAGGTATGAGATTCTACTCACAAAATTTTTGTGCCTGGAGCGCGGCTCATATTACGAAAAAATGCGATAGAATTCGGAAACGAGCAGCTCCTCCCACTGAGAGCGACAGCCGTTTTGAAATGCTGGTGTCGCTCGTGTGACGTCAAATGAGAATACGCAGCAGAGAGTCTTCTGCAATGGAGGGTGCCAAATTAATGGACACGTCTTTTTTAATGTGTGGACGATAGACAAGTGGTCGTTGCTCATGCCGAAGTGCTTGATGAAGATGCTACCACAGGAAAGCGATATAGAGTAACGCATGTTTTCTTCGGTATAAGGAGCATGGTCAGTGTGCTGTATGCACGGTTAGGTTCCTTGGCTTATTAAACGCACCGATCTGTCTCATATTCCACCGGCGACGACGTCAGAAATTCCAACGGTAGCCTATCACCGTAGCGTGAGGTTTTCTGTCTCGTGACGACGGCGGAAGTGATCAGCAGACGGTCGCGAGATCTGTTGTGGTCGGATCGGAGGCCGAGCGAGAACTTGACACCCGATAAGTTTAACAGATGCGCTTGTCTGTAGCTTAACCGTGTTAGAAAAAGGAAAGCAAGCGGCAACACTTTATATGTTCCTCCTTCTCATCAGCAATGACCTTGCCCAGGAATGTTAGTCGGCGCCGAACTGCCGGCCCGTTCCGCTATCACTAGGCCTAGCGCGAGTACGCGTGGTTCGGGTCTTGAGTTTCGGCGATTACGGAGCGCGAATTCACAAGATTTGGGGGTTGCACGTGGCCATCGAGTGTAGCTCTGGTTGAAAAATGTAGGATCGATAGCGTGATCAGAAAATGCATTAAAACAGCACTACATCTCCCGGCAAGTACCTCCATGGACCGGCTAATGATGCTGGGAATACACAACACATAATATGAAATAATAGAGGCAACACTAGCTACCCAACAAATAAGGCCAGAGAAAACTAAGGTTGGAAGGAAGATACTGAGGAGAATAGTTATACAACCGAAGAAATACCGGGAAGAGACAGAGGAAATGAAAGGGGAGGTCCGGAAATGGTCCATATCTCACATTACCGAAAAACATGCACCCTGAATATAATAACCAAAGACGAGAGAAAGGGACAGAAACATCGACACGGAGATTCGAGGCAGAAAATCCAGGTAGAATTGCATATGTAGACGTTGCATACCGCTGCAAAGGAAAAACGAATGCAGTCGTACTCATTGCCAAGCGAGAAATGGTTACAGCAGCCTCAATAAAAACAAACTCGATACAGACAGTGCAAGAGGCTGCAATAGCACTGGCTCTAGCTCAGATCGAGGCAAAAGACATAGTCAGTGAAAGCAAAAGCGCAATCAGGAGCTACACCGCAGGAGTAATAGCAAAAATCGCGGGCAGAATCCTGGATCAAAAGCGAATAGAAAGAGATGTCACTCTTGTTTGGACGCCAGCTCACGCAGGCGTGCCCTGAAGCGTTGCAGCACGCAACTAGCCCGAGATCTCGCAAACCGGGAGTGCCACCGGAGCAAGGCAGAAAAGAGGACCTGATTATTATAGCGAAATAACAACGCACTACAGACTGAGCAGGAGGGTCCTATAACCACCAGTTAGGCAAAAAGGAAGCAGTAGCATGGAGAAAGCTACAGACAAATACATACCCGAACCCAGTTCTAGTTACCATATATCGCCAGAAATACGATCAGTCCTATGTTCATTATGTAAGGAAAAAGGATCACTAGGTAACATAACATAGGAATGTGTTTCAAGTCACCAGGCATGGATAAAATATAACTAAAGACACCTGAGAGACCTTTCTGCGAAGCTGAAACCCAAGAGCCAAAGAGAAATTGTTCGACTGGTCGAGGATGCCGCCGGAGTCCAAGAACGACCTGCCTGCAACTAAGGCGACTCTCCCACCTTCCGGGTCTAAACCCCAAAGAGCGGGATAGTCACTCTGTTGGACAAAAAAAAGTTCTCTCTCTCTCTCTGGCAGTAGTGGTCACAAATCGACGACCGGTTACATTACAACGGGGTGCGTCGATGTGACCCTGTCGTGCGAAGCGAAGCCGGTAGCTGTCGGCGCCGCTTGTGTGTATCCGGCGCAGGCAGGGGACGTAGCATCCACGGCGCTTCTTGCAGCGCAGGTATAGTTTGTCAACAAATAAAGGTGCAACCGGGGCTAAAAGAAGTGCATACATAGTTTAGGTGTTGCAAGCTCAGCTCGCACTTTATGCCACGCCGACGAGCAGCATACATCTACTCATTTCCAAACGCTATGTAAACAAATACGCTCGAGTAGGGGCTCGTGCAGTAGTAATCAATGTATCGGCGCATTCATGCGGGAGGTTTTGGGCTCCCACACTAACCACTAAATGGTGTATGTTTAAGCACTCACGAGTCATATGCTGGACAAGCACTAGAAAAACGCAAGGTGAGGCTCGGGCGTCGGTTGTAGTATCACGCGGGGCAGCGGGGTAGGCGAGTCGCAGACGCCGGCGGATGAGAAGCTCTCGTTCGGTGCGGGTAGGGAAGCGTATTCGAGTCTCGTTGGGTTTTGCGATGACGGGACTGAAGCGGCAGGGCCGGCTGCTGCGGCTGCATATGCTTTCGGGCACTGCCAGTGGCCAGACTGGACATACGTTTGCGAACATTCTTTACCAGCAGAAAATAATTAAGGTTTACCGACAGGCTCATATACGAGGAAGCACAGAGGTACCGCTTCGTCCAATAGTTTTGTCTACTTCTTTCTTGTTGCAAGGTAGGCCCTCGCATCAGCGCATGCTTGTTTGGGATTTCCTCTTACGTTTTGCACCAAAAGATCGACGGGCAATACCTCAGCAATCAGCAACACAACGCTAACCCATCGCCCCTTTCGCCGCCCACATAGCGGAAGGAATCAGAGATGTGCCTTTTTTATGCGGAAACGCGTTGATTAAGAAGTTATCTGGAAAATCAAGGTTAATGCCACCTATATAGCATACAACAACTCAAGTCAGCTCAAAGGAAGCGGGACTTTTAATAACAACAGCTGTTCGTTTTGTCGGACGAAGCGCTTATGTGGGAATCAGCGCGGCGTACACAACATAATTTAGCCCTCCCTGCCCATGACGCATTGAGAGGCGGGTAACATGAACCATAATGTCGCTGATTTATTCGGTGACTGCGTCGTTAATTCAAACACTAGGGTTAAATATTGCCGCGAAACCTTCAAAACAGTATTTGTTGTTTTTTAACAGCCGCCGGCATACAGGCTTATCACTCTGATTCTGGACCGCGTATCAGTTCCGTAATATTTGTTACTGCTCGATGTCGCGAGTCACACCTTTATCAGTTTTGTTGTAGCGCAAGGCGCACCGAGATCTGTCTCGAAGGTTCCGGCCACTCGGGTGTCTTTCCACAATGTTCCAGCCCGTGCTGGTAGCTGTTTGCGACATTACCTAGATTGTTCTGTGCAGCCTTTAAAATGAGCGTTCCCGAGTGTGACGAGCATTCTTTGTTCGACGATCGACGAGCACGTTTGTTTCTATCGTCGCCGCCGAGTTGCTTAGTTGTTTTGCGGGCGCAAGTCAGCCCAAATAAAGTTTTGTTTAGTGCAATCATCGACCCTTTCATTTGTGTCGTCGACCTCGTCACCACTACGTGACAATATCACCATTATTTAGCAGCCAGATAAACCGGTTTATGTTTGGGGTGTTAAACAAAATAAAAATTATTTCGTCATTCATTTAACAATATGCGAGATGAAATTATCAAGAAATTAGCATGCGCTGGGAGTAGATTGCGAAAGTGCGACACCATACGTCTCACTTTTGCAGAAGAGTGCATCCCAAGGGAAACCCAAACGCTTATTTGAGGGTCAAGATAGCCTGGCGTTAAAACAGAAATGAGCAGTTAAAAAACGCAGCTAGCTAGAATTGTGTACGAATGTTTAAAAAGTTATCGTAGAGAAATATGTCCTGTATTAAGTATAGTCAGGGGGAAGAGAGCAGACAGCAGGTCAAGAAACTCTGAACTAAACTTTACGCCAATCTTCCAACGCACCACGCTAAGTATCAAGAAATAAAACAGAAGCTCCATCAGGACACATTTAGTTTCGCAACCGAAAGAGATTTTTGCTTCAATTTGAAGGAGACTACCTTCCCGCCTTGTAACTGAGAATTATTTTGTATTGTTTGATTCTCTACCACTGCCGGTTTTTTATTCCAGTGCGAAACCTAATTGTAATTGCACCTCGCATATAAACGCTTCCGCCTAAATTGAAGGGTTCTGTGAACACTCCTCCCTTTGCGCCTGGGCTTCTAAGCATATTTAACGCTCCCAGCGCCACCTGCGCCCATATCTGTACTACAATGCTATGCATAATTTTTGTTTCAAAGTAATTTATTATCATGAATATGCTAAAGAAGGCAATGTTATGTTCACACTGTCATCACTCAGAAAGGGATGTCTTATTTCGTGGTAAAAAAGAAAGTAGTCTTAGCATAGCCTTCACGAAAACGTCATCGAAACAAGGGGCCCATAACCTCCTACATTTATTTTCCTACTAGCCACAGAGACGCAGGTGCACCCTCAACTGGGTTAAGGTTTGTGTGGAGCTCATCCAAGTGGAAGTTCTCTGGTAAGACTAATTATGGAGAGAGGTCGATTTTCAGACCATGCGCTACTGTGCGAGCGGGTATCTAGAGAAATAGCGCACCAAAAACAATTGAACGCATATTGTAGCATCATTGGAATGGCCAACTTTAGGAAAAAAAACAGAATTTCACCTTTATCTGCCTTTGTCGCCTTTCTCAGTACTGCAGCATATCGCCTGGCACGCATATACTTGTTTATCATTAATATAACATACAACATTTTTGAAAGCCGGTGCTGTTTCCACTCCCAACTCGCTCATCACGGCACAGTTAGAATTTATGAAATAACATTGCGAAGAGTCATTGTTTCTTAAGTCTTAAAATTTATTTCTGAGGCACTTTGCCAGGGACTACACAAAGTAAATAAAGGCGTCTTTAGCAGGAATTTAGTCAGCTTCCAGCTTGAACAGCGTTGAGATAATTGCTGTTCAAATCGGAACCATTCAGCTTGGGGTGCAATAATATAACGATGCCAAAATGAATTCCATTCCACCGGTGATGACGTCGAAATTGCGTACCATTACGTCAAGGCATGATGTTTTACGAAACGCACCAATGAGATAGTAATAGGCAAACCCAAACGGTTTGACTTTTGTTTTTTTCTTAGAAATGCTTGCAAAACGAATTCATTGTTTACAAAAATTCATTTTTTAAGAAGCTAATAGAAGTAAGATGTATGATAAATTCCTGTGACGTCGTGCAACGCAACTTCATTATGCATTTCATAAGAGCGTGTTTTCGAGCTAGTTGGTTCTGCATAGTATATAAGAGAAATGCGCAACAACTTAAGCAGGACACAGGAAGAAACACACACAACAGTTCACAAGCGCTCGTGAACTGTTTTGTATGTTTCTTCCTGTCTCCTGTTTAAGTTGTTGCGCATTTCTCTTATATTCATTATGCATATATTCAGAATTTGGCCGACCAATCGCTGAGGGTGTTTCGGCATGGAATCGTTTTTTGATTGCATAGAATCGCTATATTTCACCCTTGAACATATATTGGGGAGCGTTACGGCGGACAAGTACCCAAAAAAGGGTGTTGGAAAAACGCAACTTTTTGTCTTCTGACGTAAGTTTTAAAAATATTTTCATACATTGTCCGGCGCCATTCTGCCTCAGTTAGATTAAAAGAAACTGCAGTTGCATACTTGAATTTTGAAAACTTGGGCATGCAAAGCATGGCACCAAAATTGAGCCAGCTTTACAGCGGTAAGTTTTCGTGCCTGAGAAAGCAGAGAGCAAAACAAATATAACACTGTACAGCTACTTGGAACCTGCCTAAGGGCATGACATACAGAGAGGGCTTATTTGCTAGAATTGTATACTGTATGACGATTTAGAAAAGCGAAAGATATCTCTTAAACGTATATCTCAAATATAAGTAAGAAAGTGCCTCTAAAAACACGAAAGACAGCTTCAGAGAATGTTTGATGCTCTGTTTACCTTGCGTGTTTGCTGTATCCTAACTAGAAACATTTGTGTCTTGTCATGTTGGTTTGTTCTACATACACAAGCCATCAAAATGCATAGATTGAAGCTACAAATAACAAGAACAAAAGGAGCACGAACGCAGCGCACTGATCAAGGAAGAGGCACGACAAGGGGATCTCTCGGAAGCCAGCTCTCAGAAATCGCGACATTGTTCCTCACAACCAGCTTCCTATACTCTTACGTTGTTGCAGGTAAAATATGAGAAAGGGGTGAATGATAAATTGGTGAACTTTTGACAGGAGCCAATCATGCGGATCGGCGGCAAGAAATCGATTCTGTTCTTACGCGTCAGTACGTAACAATCTCGCTAAAAGGCGCTTCCCTGTGAGATATATTCATAGAGGTAAAAGCCTTCGGGAGAATGTAGCACAACAAAAAACGAGGACACAAGAACAGAAAGGAATCCCACGAGGCTCGTGGTGTTCTTTTCTGCTCTTGTTGTTCCTTTCTCTTGTGTCCTCGTATTTTGTTGCGGTACAGAGTCTATAAGCTGTGAACCAAAAAGCCCGAAATTCACCCCAAGGAGGTGAAAAAAGCAAGCAGGCCTAGATACAGCCCTTTCGGGTAACGACAGAAGAGTTGACGTCACAGCCAGGGTTTCAGTAATAATAAAGCTTAGCGAAGGTAAGCATATTTTGCTCTTCACAGAACCAGTCAATGGAACTTTTTTTTAGGGGATTGGAAAGGTACGCCTCAATTATTTAGACAAAGAAAACTACGCAATCCTCAGTGGTTTAGAAAGTTTAGAGCCACGATAGATTTCTGAAATACGGATAGCAGCTTTGCAAAGTAGTGGATGCTTACACACAGGTAAAAAATAAGCGAGAGTTTTTCTATTAGGAACTAATATCACTCTTCAGCGGTTCTCATGAGTAAGCAGTTTTGTTGACACATCAAAAACTTCCCGAAATTTGAATTTGAGTAGTGTACTTTGGAATGAAAGAGCACTCTGCGCAAGAGAAAAAGAACAACATAAACTATCGTAAAATTTAGAAGATATTCAGTTATCTTTTTTCTGTGAAAACATGGTGCCTGGCTAGTTGGTTCTTTAAGCCGAAGACTCAGCTCCTCAAAGAGAAAGAGAACGAACGCTCCTAATCGCTATTTCCTAGCAACAACGTTCCGTATTGCCTGGAACCACATTACATAGGCACCCTGTCCACAACAAAAAAGGATCAGGCAAAATTTCACAAGTTCGAGGCAAGAATACCTCTACCCCCCTCTCCATTTTCTGCAATCACTGTCGCTTTCATTGCCGTGTGTACACTGAACTACTCGCTCAGGCGTACAGAGGAGTTTTTAATACATTTATCTAATAATTTCAAAATTGCCAGGGCTTTTTCTGTCACTTCTGTTGAGGTGTAGCTTTCTGATAACTAGAAATAAAGATGATAGCAATGTTATTTGACGCAACGGCATCTTAGCCCAAAGTGTGCCAGAGACTGATATTGGATGGTTACAATGTGAGATGGCAATGTCACAAAATGCTGGGAATGTAAAAAAGAAAATAGTTCATTGTAAATGGGTGAAAGTTTAACAGGAATTGTAAATATGGTGACATAAAATGATAGTGACATAAAACATGAAGACATAAAACAGCGCCGGTGCCGTTTGAAATGTTCATGCAGACAAATTTTCCTGATCATAGCTGATTTTATTATGTCGTTTGGACGACATTCTGAAGTTAAGAAGCTAATTTAGAGCACAACGCAATCTAGCCCCAAGGTACATTGCGCCACATCCAGTAGAGGAGATGTAAGTATTGCAGCTCCGCCTATCTTTGTCATCATTGGTGTTTTGTTATAGGTTTTGCGGACGCCTTTATTGTATCCTCAGATAGGCTTGCGACAAAAAGAAGAACACGCATCTGAAGTGCCGGTCTGTCTCTAAGTTTTATTTCTGCCTTATAAAATTCCTTCTGACGTGGGGCCTTATGTAGAAATATTTCTGTCCTCCAGCTCCTATAGAATTTCACAGCTACGCCAGCAATACCTGATTTTCTTCTCTGTGGCCTTGATAATGCTACAACAGTATCACTTGCCGAAAAGGATGTGGGTGACCTGCAGGCTTTCCCTGAGCAAGTACGAGCATAACTGCGCCGTTGAAAGCAACAGCGCAGCGCAGTTGTTTCAATGTGGTGAAACTGGGCTCTGTAATCCGATTAATGGCCATTGCGTGTTTATGAAGTGAAAGCTCGCTGGCAGAAGATGACAACTGGTAGTTCGCAGGCACTTAAAACCCGCATTCTTAGATATCGCCGTTATGTGTGTGTCATTTAGTAGGGCGCACGTCGGGGCGGTTATTGCTTATCGGAATTATTTCTTCACTTGATTACTTCTACACGATTACTTGTAATTAATGAGATTATATTTTTGTGTAATCTTTTAACTTGATTGATTTATTTTTAAAAGATATATTTCGAATACTTTAGTTAAATTTCATCAGTGTTTGATTAAATGTAGTCAATTGCTAGCAGTACACAAGGGCTAATAAAGGTAATGAAAGGGCCAAGCGTCCGTAACACCATGATTGCTAGAAAATGTTCTTCCACGCGACGGTGCGTATGGCTGCCTCATCATGTATGCCGTAGAAGGACGACGTCGGGATCTACAACACTTTTTCGTC
This sequence comes from Amblyomma maculatum, assembly GCA_023969395.1. Lineage (NCBI taxonomy): Eukaryota > Metazoa > Arthropoda > Arachnida > Ixodida > Ixodidae > Amblyomma > Amblyomma maculatum. The sequence goes on from JAJIZL010044798.1 coordinate 15,021, forward strand.
AAAGAATCGAATTGGATTATTAGCCATTTTGATTCCACACTACCATTTCCAGCTGATGCTCTGTAGGAAGCACCTGCGGTTGATTTGTCAGCTTTTCGGCAACGTTTTGACAGCGTCAACAGAGAACCGCAGCGCTTCGCAGACAGCACACAAACTGCATGGACGTATGGCACAACAACAGGCAGGTGCGCAAGGTTGTTCGTACTCTATCTCTCTTTTATAATACTGTGATCTTTTACGAGACCTTAGCACAGTGGGCACACGATATACAATTACGTGAATGCTGGAAATAAAAACAAACACAGGAATGTAGCGGTAAGAAAATATGTAAGAAAATTGAAGGTGGTTTTTTTAACATTTTATTGCAGGTTTCATGAGAGCATCACGCGTGAGATTATTTCAGTCTGTAATTTTTGTGCAGAAAAGTAAGAAATGATACATTTTTTTAAATTTTAAATATTTTCATCATCTTCGAATTAATAAATAAACAAATTTTATACGCGGAATGCACTGTCTGTAATAGAGTGAAAGCAAATCACTCTAAGAAAAACAATAAATAGATGCGCGTTTATGTGAATTCTTGATAAACCGTGTTGCTTTCTTTTGAACTGTGCTATCAATGTTAAGTTTAGTGAAAACGTTCCAATTATGACAGCACGTTCGAACACAGGGCTAATAATGGCGATATATGAAAGCGAACATACACTAAGGTGGAGCTGCTTAGAACATTGGAGGAAAAAATGTTTGCGGAGTTCTTTAGCTGGGAAGTTGGCAACGTGCTAAGTCTAGGATAGCCTATCGTAGATCCGAATGTCCAAATACTTGTAGTCATGCGCTTCATGGAAAATTTAATAATTATAAGCATACTCAAACAGGACAGGCTGCTTTTTTGAGTTATAGGCAAGAACACTGTGTTATATTTAACACCCATGTGCTATTCGCAACAGTGCTTTATTTGAACGAATTTCTTCACTGATGGTAATATTCTTTTATTGAACACATAATCTTCGGTGTACAGTATAATAGATACTGAGATGTTGGCTAAAATGCCATTAAAAAAGTCAAGAAAGACGTGGCCCAAGTACAGACCCCTGGGGAACGCAGGTATCAAAAACAACCGAAGAATTATAATTATTTTCTCCCAAAGACTGAGGAGAATTTCTTCAGCAAGCTACAATGCAAGCTACTAATTATTGCTTGTTTCTTAACTTCTCCCATCGAACCTGACTGTGCGTTTTCTAACCAAGGTTTTAGGTGTGCCTAATGATTTATATTTTTTTAATCTTACTCGGTTTTTCAATTTATGCTAGACAATGCGCTCACCACGTCGATCTGAAGGTCATTACCGATAATCGACACATGGCCTGACGACCTGATTGGGAAGGTCTTTATGAAGAAGCCACACATTAAATGTAAGGCGGGAGCATCAGTATCATCAATATATGAAACAAAGAACATGACATATTTTAAAACAAAAGCGCGACATTTGCCCCCAATATAGAATCTTCCTCGACTGTTACTAGTAATCCTTTCTTAGAATGCACGGCATACAATCCATTATCGGCTTGCACCGCGGCTCGTTTGGTCAATGTCAACGAAAACAAAATATAAAAGATAAGGTAAACCTGATGAGAGCGCCCTTTTGTTTCAGTCTAAAGAATAGTGCCTGCTAGGGACATGGAGATTTGTCGATGCTGCGCCCGCACTTGCATTTCCTGCTCTTTTTCGGACACATAATGAGTCTTCTCTGTTTCACTATCAGCGAACACGGCTGCCATTCGCTCCTAATACCGTTCACTCTGCCTACGCACAGCGCCGTGTTTTTTTCCTTTGGTATAGAAAAGTTTGGCACAGGAACTTAGAAATCCCTCCTAACTACAGGGAGCTCATTTGCGATAACGGCGTCTTACCATCCTGTGTTCCGATAATTTCTGCCTTTCCACAAAGGGATGGCTTCGACACGATGCTAACTGTGCCCAGGAAGCTGGCCGATAGTAGTAATTACAAGCATATTCGCGTTTCTCGGCGGCACTTACCACACTCGAAATCGGCCAACTAGCCAGAACGCTCGTGTTATTTGTGTTGTGCATACCACTTCTATAGTCATGAGATACAGAATGCCTGTTGATCAATTCCTCACTTACTTTGAAAAGAACTGAAAATAATCCTCTTTTCATTGTTGAAATATATGCTAGTTTCTGAATATTTTATTTCTTATTCTTAAAAGGTATATTTCCACCCGGACATCAGCACTTCTTACAATACTGGAAATAATATAATAATGTCCACATCTGGCGTTATCTACCGTTCATGAAACGGAGGTCTCCAAGAAATACTTACACGTAGAAGCAAAGGCGCTCTCACTGTCAAAAGTACCATTCTGAGGATATAACGAGAACACATTCCTGACGGGCTGATCTTTCTGCTTTGCACAATTCAAGTGTGTTTGCTTTCTCGTGTAAGTGCAGGTAAGCGATTGTTCCCGTTCATTAGCGAACCATGTAACAACCATATTGTTACGATGAAATAGCAAAGGGGTGTTTATTTACAGTGATATGGCAGTGGGATAAGGTGAAGCCTACTAGCCCCAGGCACCAACGCTTCTTCTTCTTCTTCTGCCTCACCATCACCATCCCTCATCGTCGTCATTAGCGTGACATTTCCCCCCTACTCAGACGAAGCCCTCTGGGCGTGTTCGTGAGTCGTGCGAGGCTGACACGGCTTCAAGCGGGCAACATGACACAGTTCGGTTTTGGCAGACCGGCGACCCGATGCTGTCAGGCGGGCTATCCCATAAGTTAAATCACTAAGGCGTTTGATAACCACATATGGGCCGTCATAATGGGCCAAGAGTTTTTGATGTAGGCCACGGCGCCGAATTGGACGCCATAGCCAGACTAAATCACCTACAGAGTACGTGACCCGCCGGTGACTGGAATCGTATCGCACTTTGGAACGTTCTTGTGAAGCACCAGACCGTAATCGGGCGATTCTCCGAGCTTCTTCGGCGAGACAGAGGGTCTCAGCCAGGCAGGGGTCTTCACGGCTTGTGAAGGGCAGGATAGTATCCAGAGAGTAGCGTGGTGGTCTGGCGTAAAGCAGAAAAAATGGACTGTATCCAGTCGTCTCATGCGTGGCGGTATTAAACGCATACGTGATGAAGGGCAGTATGGTGTCCCAGTTCTTATGCCCTGCGTCCACATACATGGCTAGCATGTTGATAAACGTTCTGTTGACGCGCTCAGTCAAGCCATTTGTCTGGGGATGGTATGGCGTCGAGTGTCGGAAAGTTACGGCGCATAAACGCATGAGCTCTTCAACAACATCAGCAGTGAATTGTCGGCCCCGGTCAGTGATGACAATTCGTGGCGGCCCGTGTCGTAAGATGACTGAGTGCAGCAAGAAAAGCGACACCTGATGCGCCGTAGCAGATGGAAGAGCGGCGGTTTCACAGTAACGTGTGAGATAGTCCACGCAGATTACAATCCAGCGATTTCCATCCACGGACTTCGGAAACGGACCTACGAGGTCAATGCCTACTTGATCAAACGGTGCTGTCGGGGTCTTCACAGGGTGCAGCAAGCCAGACGGAGTTGCAGTTGGACGTTTGTGGCGTTGACATTGCTTGCAACTGGCAACGTATTGTTCAACCGTCGAGCGCATTCTGGGCCAGTAAAATCTTTCTTGAGCACGGTGGAGTGTTCTAACCGATCCCAAATGCCCAGAAGTTGGATTATCATGCATAACACGCAATACGTCCGTGCACAACGTCTTGGGAACTACGAGTAGGTATCGCTGGCCGACAGGCGAATAACTCTTTCTCCATAGGAGGCCATCATGCACACAAAAACGGCTTGTAGGTACGTTGGCTTGGGCAAAGAGAGGCTGCAGACTGGTATCATTTTGCTGTTCCGTTTTGAAAACATTCGTGTCGGGGAACGCTGGCTCGAGGGTCGATATATAATTGTCGAAATCGTCGCTTTCAGGTCCAGTCGTGGCCATTGGCATCCTAGAAAGACAATCTGCGTCTGCATGACGCCTCCCGCTTTTGTAAACCACGGCAAAGTCATATTCCTGTAACCGGAGGGCCCAGCGTGCGAGGCGACCACATGGGTCTCGAAGGTTCCGCAACCAACAGAGTGAATGATGGTCAGTTACGATAGTAAACGAACGTCCGTACAAATATGAACGGAAACGCTGCACAGCGAAAACTACAGCTAGGCATTCCTGTTCGGTGACTGTGTAGTTTCGCTCCGGCTTGCTCAGGGTACGACTTGCGTACGCGATAACATGCTCTCGTTCATTGTGCCGTTGGACAAGGACTGCACCAAGACCGATTCCACTAGCGTCCGTGTGTACTTCTGTCATTGCAGTAGGATCGAAGTGACGTAAGATGGGTTTCGATATTAAAAGAAACTTCAGTTGACGGAATGACGCATCGCAGTCTGGTGTCCAGTTAAAAGTAGAGTTTTTGTGGAGAAGGCACGTCAATGGGTAAGCAACGTCAGCAAAGCGATGTATAAAGCGTCTAAAATACGAGCACAACCCTAAAAAACTGCGCAACTCCTTCACTGTCTGCGGGGGTTTAAAAGACTCAACAGCGGCAGTTTTCTGGGGATCCGGCATTACACCATCACCATTGACAAGGTGTCCTAGCACCAGCGCTTGGCGCTCTCCAAAGCGGCACTTTTTGGAGTTCAGAATTAGGGCGGCGTTGTGCAGGCAATTCAAGACACGTACTAGACGGTCATTGTGTTCTTGGAAGGATTTCCCAAATATCACGACATCGTCCAGATAGCAAAGACAAATGTCCCATTTTAAGCCGCGCAAAACTGTGTCCATAAAGCGTTCGAATGTAGCTGGCGCATTACACAGCCCGAATGGCATAACATTAAACTCATAAAGGCCATCTGGCGTTACGAAGGCTGTTTTTTTCTTATCTGCAGGGTCCATTGGAATTTGCCAGTAGCCAGATCTGAGATCAAGACAAGAAAAATAGGACGCACCAGAGAGGCAGTCGAGGGCATCGTCTATGCGAGGAAGAGGATAGACGTCCTTTTTCGTAACAGAATTTAAACGCCGATAATCGACGCAGAATCGCCACGAACCGTCTTTCTTGCGTACAAGAATAACAGGGGCAGCCCAGGGGCTAGATGACTCCTGTATCACCTTTTTCTGTAGCATGTCCTCCACTTGCTCATGAATGACTTTGCGCTCAGATGGGGACACGCGATATGGCTTTTGACGAATGGGACGAGCCGAACCAGTGTCGATGCTATGATGGGTCCGATGTGCAGGGCGAGAGGTTGGTCCATCTGTTTCAGAAAAGTCAAACATAGGCGAAAAAGGTAGAAGAATATCCACAAGAGTACGGCGTTGAGGTGAGCTGAGATCGGCGCTGATCATGCGGGAGATTGAAGTTTCATCAGCAGGCAAAGGTACGATGGCACTCGTAGCATCTGTGACCAAAGCAACGACGTGGGGCGCATCGGGTCCACAAGAGGCAAGCTTCAATCCCGTTGGTAAAACTGCGGGCTCGGACGATGGGTTGATGGTCCATAACGAGGCACTACCATGATGCACGGATATCATACAGTGAGGGATAATTACATTTTTCTTCAGGCATGCTGAGTGAACTGGGTGCACCATGGCCTGGAATGAAACCTTCTCAAGAAGTGGAACGGACACGGGGACGAACATGGCAGACAAGGGTGGAACTACTGTGTCTTCGGTAATACTAAAAACTGTTTCTTCATCACGGCCACTTTCAAAAAGTGTCGGCAGATGCGAGCCATCAAAATGAACCTCTTGACTTCGGCAGTCCACGGTAGCGCCACAAAACTTCAAGAAGTCCATTCCTAAAATGATGTCATACGTAGAGTGGGGTAAGACTACGAATTCGGCTTGAAAAATTGCACCACCCACAGACACTTGCGCACTACACACACCCAGTGGCCGCAACGCCTCTCCACTCACACCACAAAACGTTGAAGCACGGTCATATTCAAACATCACTTTGCGTCCCAACAAGCGCCTAAACTGATTACTCATCACAGACACAGTCGCACCCGTATCCACCAAAGCTAATGTATACACACCATCAATAAACACACGAATTTTGTTTTTGAGCATTATAGTTGGAGGGATGTTGGCACACAGCACATTTCCAGCGGCCTCACCCCCATTGGTCGCGCTGGTTAGTTTTCCTGCTGATGATGCTGAGGCGACATGGGGCGCCGTCGTGGTGATGGAGAACGACGCGCACGGAAGGCGGGTGGTGGAGTAACACTTCTATCAGATGCAGGGGAGTGGTCGCGGATATTCTGGTTATGGATGTTGCGGTAATACCCACGCTGAGTATTTGATTGTTGAAAAACGGGATTGTATTGCCGATTGTTGGGTACTGTTGGAAGCGCCGGACGGTTATAGCGAGGTGGGAACCTACTGCGGCAGTATCTGGCGATGTGACCTTCGACGCCGCAGCGGTAGCATATCGGCGGAGAAGGTAGAAAATGCTGTTGCGAATAAGAGCAGGGAACAGCTGGGTGCGTCGTAGGTCTGTCTGAATGCTCATACTGCTCAGGAATCCTGGTAGATCGAATGGAAGATCTATGGGCACTTGAGGCGACGTCATACCTTGGGGCGTCAGGCACCGACGCATTCCGGTTGGCGAAATGCATGGGAGGATAGTCAATGGAAGCTGCAACTTCAGGAGCTTGTGGGAAAGGCTGAACGGTAATCGCTTGTGGTGGTGAAGCCGGCCGTCTAGATACCCTCTGGACAGAGACCTCAGCAGATTCGTGCAGGGGAAGTGGGTTGAGCCGCAGGAGTTCTTCCCGCACGATTTGCCGGATCGTCGACGGAAGATCTAGTTGGGCGTGGTCATCAAGGCTGGCCACGGTAGGCACGTTGGCCAGCCGCCCAAATTTTGGCACAATACGACGCGTTCTCAGAGATTGAAAAGCGCGGATGTGTTTAATGACATCGGAGACGGTTTCAAGGCTGTCTTTGGCGATTAAAAAGTTGTATACGTCAGCCGCGATACCCTTCAAAATGTGGCCGACTCTATCTTCTTCGGGCATGTTGGAATTGACACATCTGCACAATCGGAGGATCTCTTCTGTATAAGTGGTACAAGTTTCATCCGGCAACTGAGCTCTTTGGGCAAGGGTCTGCTCAGCCCGTTTTTTGCTCGGTACAGAGTCACCAAAACGCTGTTTGATCTCGGTGGCAAACCGTTCCCAAGTTGTCAAATTGTCCTCGTTATTCTCCCCCCCGCACCTCCACCAAGTTGTTACGATGAAATAGCAAAGGGGTGTTTATTTACAGTGATATGGCAGTGGGATAAGGTGAAGCCTACTAGCCCCAGGCACCAACGCTTCTTCTTCTTCTTCTGCCTCACCATCACCATCCCTCATCGTCGTCATTAGCGTGACAATATTCTTTCTCAGAAATTACAAGGATGGTTCCATCCGGATACTGACTTTTCTTATAAACAATGCGATCGAAGTTTCAGACAGTTAATGGCAGCTACACAAATGCAGTGAATGATCTCATTATCTCAATGGATGTCATGATCCACTGTCTATACTGCAGCCCTTCGAAATTTACGTGTCACTAAGCCACATGCCGTCGGATTTCGCTGAAATTAGACAACGCGTTAGAATATTTTTTATTGTCCATGCGGTGAATGTCCTGCCACAGTCCACTCCCATTGACTTTGATGCGTCACTCGTTTCTTACACACACATCAATCAGAAGACAAGGAGGAGGAGGAAGATGAGGAGGAAAGGCAGGGAGGTTAAGCTGTAAAAGCAGCCGCTTTGCTACCCTCCATTGGGGGAAAGGGTGACTGGATATAAAAGATGTGAGAGAGGGGTGGTTGAAGTTAGTACAGTCACATCATAGACATGCCACATCACATCACGTCACAGTCATATCACTTAACATAACAGCAAACTCATAGTCTTTCGATTAGGCCTGTGCTTTTCATAAAGCGGAGCAGTGCCTGGGAGTCCTTCACCGCAGACGATCGCCGTGGCCAGGGACCTAAAATCTTAGTTTCAGTAAATGGGCGGCCATCTAGGTAGATGCTCCAGCGTACGGCACAGACACTGTTTTTCTCATAAAAGTATGCTTAAAGCATCTGTCTTTACCTTTCGCTTTGGATCGGAATATTGCAATGAATCGCCCAGCATATTCCTCAATACACGTCAATATTCAATACAAGCACGCGATACCGTGTGTCATGTGTGCGAGGAATACAGAAGAGATGACCACTTATCTGAGAAGCGTGACTGGTAAATCCTCACCATCATCTAGTAATCATGCTGATTGTAGTAACAGACTTCTCCCAAATTCATACAGTTTATCCGGTCTTGTGCCAGGTACCCTGTAAATCATCGTTTCCAACCGCCGGCTGGCTCTGCATTACATTCCCTTCTCATGTATCTATCTTCTACATGATTTTGACCACATTCTCGGTGAATGTCCATTGTTCTCCAACTCTGCATGCTTGCAGGCTTAACGCTGTAGCTATTATGTTTCATCTCGCTAGCTTTCTGTGCTGTATTGAATATTCTTGGTTAGAGTGCTTATTTAGGCCGCGTGCATGCCGTATAAAAATAACTTTATTACAATGGGTTCTAGGCTTTCGGAATAAAGAAATACACCCATTACAAAACAGAGTTACGCATAAAATAATACAGATGCAATTTCTCTTCCCGATCTGCTGCATAGCAGAAATAGTACGTTTCACTGTCATTTATTTCTAAAATACTGCATTTGTTGCTAAATATACCCTACTCATGCACTTCGTAATAAAAACGTTGTCTGTTTTTGTTCATTTCTTGCAGGTGACTTCGCATTTCTTTCATATTTTGTAGATGAGTGAATTTTGGGAACAAAACGTCGCATGTCTTCCTCTCGTTCTTTGATATACAGGACCATATAAGGCACCTTTGCCACTGTGGGAATCAAATCCAAGCAGGTGGGGCCAACGGCACCGCGTACGAACAGTAAACCGAGTTCTCTTATTAGGTGAGAGCTCAGGAGGAATCAGCCTCCGTTACGGCGATAAGCTGTTGCCACAAATCTGAAGTAGAATTACAACTTTGTTTTAGATGAGGACGTGTGACCCGAGGCGGAAAACATTGGCGGCAGCTTAGCTAGCTAGGCCAAATATACGTAGCGAGAGCTGCGTTTTTGTTGGTTTAGCACTGGTTTATCTTTGGTTCGGCTACACAGGTTAAGCAATTAAAGACACAATTGCTTATTGCTAAGGGTGTAAAGCAGAAGTTTAATGGCGTGTTCGGTCATCCGGCGCGTATACTTCGAATCTTGTGAATCTTGCCGGCATTCTTCTTGTTCCCGCAGGGATTTGGCATCGGCTCGACTTATCTCTCGATCTGCGTCTTGACGTTGCCGCTTGGTGAGACGTTCTGCCCACGCCTTCAGGCGTTTCCGACTTATTTTTAGCCCTTCATGCTTCGGTTTTTCCCTGACGGGGCTCTTCACGCAAAAGAACAATTTGGGGGTCCTCTGAAGCTACTTCTGAGTGTCCAGTTCCCGGCGAATTACGTGTGTGTTCTTTTCTACAACGTATCGGCAGAGCAGTAAGCGGTACTTCGGAATGCAGTTTCAATGAAGCCTATAGGCTCTAATTGATGCCTTCAGTTACGAAATACTCCCATTATTGCCAACTACAGAAGGAAATGGCTATACAGAGGTTACTGTTTGTCAACGCCTTTATCAACCTTGTGTTATAAAGCTTACACTTTCGGAGGCCAGGCATACCCAACTAATCTGAAACACAATAGAAAGAAACAGCAAAGCTCAAATACTTTTATGCACTTTCAGCGGTAGTATTAGGAACCATGTCAAAGGGGTTATGCTGCTCAATAACAAAACTAGACATTTTATTACAACACGGTCGTTTTTAAGCCCGCAGTAATTTATGCCGCGAATATTTTTGGGGCACGATAAATAGCATTTTGCTTTCTTATTCTGTTTCACAATTTAGTGCACACCGTGTAAAAAAGCTCCACTTTGAAAACAATTAGAGTGATATACAGAGTATCACTCACTAACTATTATGGTTGTCCTGATGTTGTTATGGCTAGTGCTGTTTTTGCGTGGTTCATTACGACTTTGCATGACGTGGTTTTGTTTCTGCTGGCTTATAATCTGACGCATATCTAGCGATCTATGCTGGTAAACATGGTAGGAGAGACACATAGATAATACCCCGCCGAAACCACATGAATGTACCTACATTTCCTAGGTGCAGCATGCTTGAGTGGAGGAAGCATGTACATTGTTTAGTTGAGTTCGCATCTTAAAGTACAGCTCAGGTTCCACAATACTGTATATACACCTGAGATCTGTAGCCTGGTCACGCCACACTAACGAAGCAAACACACGCTGGTGTCGCTTTTGCCCATACCTGGAAACTTCAGAATAAAACGTAAATAATGGCTTATAGTGAGACTATGAATCATATACTAATCCTATGAAATAGAAATGAATGCAATTCAGCACGCTTTTATATCTAGCACAGGCTTGGTTCGTATTTGTGTCCATTAAACTTTAGAAAATTTTCCTCACAACAAGGCAGCTATAATTACTGGTGCGTGCTACCAACTTTAGTTTCTTGATAGGGCCATTCTTATTCGTGATTTGCTCGTTCCGCGTAACCGGATGCTAAAATCCTAGCCATGTTGCAGGATCGTGCCATGTTGCAGGATCGTGATGAGGATCGCGCCGGCGAGGCTTTAAAGACGGGAAGTGACAAAAAAAGCTGCTAAAATGATATTAAAATTCAGATATTTTTGTGTGTAAAATGACCTGTTGTATATTTGTATTCTGCGCAACTGTACACCAACTTTATTGTATCTCCGCAATCGTGGGCTTTTCGTCCCTAATGTCACTAAAATATTTAGCTGTTTAGGCCTGCTTTCGTTGATAATGTGGAGGCACAGTGCCGTGTCTTAGTCTCAGTTGTGGGCCAGCTTTCACCTTGCCTGTTCTGTCTCGTAATCATAGCTGTAGAAATGAAAAAAAGAAACACCAAGATGAGTGAAATGTAAATGTAAATTCGGTACCGCGATTCAGAAGTTCTTTCCCCCACTTTTAGGTTCTTATCAAGAAAATCTAAAGCGAAATTAGCCGAGGTAAACTTGGCTAGAATGAGAATACATGTTTAAAGCCGTTTATT
>JAJIZL010044798.1:26635-48259 GCA_023969395.1 Amblyomma maculatum
ATATATACATATAGTTCATTTGATAAGGACCACGGTTAGCCTACTGGAAGTCCTCGGCTTTATCCAGGCTAAGAGCCAAACGAACACTGAGCAGATGAGTCGAGTACCCACCCACATCGCCGCAAGCACACATCCAAAATTTGGCCTATTCTTCACATACATCTGGGTCTCGCAGCAAAACGTATGAAGCAAAAACTCCTTAAGGTAACAAAACACGGTAATTAGACAAAACGTACAGCAAATTATGTAAAATAATTATTAATCATTCCTAATATTTATAGACACAACATCGCCAGCCACAAGTCTGATTGAACACGCTTACCGATAAAACACCTGACTCCAACTGTCTCGGAAGGCCGTTTCGTGCTAAGGAACACATGCTAAAAGGTTTTTCTTCTAAATAAAGAAACCTTAAATATTACGCGTTAAATTTATTGTCTTCGTCAAAGGGCACGAGCGGCGGCGTTTTGCCGTTTGCATAATGTAATGACAGCGCATACTGTCTAGGGAGCAGTTAGTTTTAATGAATCAATAAAGGCAAATGATATATGCACAATGCTTTCCATGTACGATGTCGAAGGTAAACAAAGGACTAGGTACGATCCCGAGATTTCAGAGCTCCATGAACCAGCATTATGGTCACATATTTACCTGCTTTATTGTGGCATTTTATTTTTCTGTATTAAAATAAACAATAAATCCACAATCAATTTTGCCGACATGTTATATTCGAAAAACCACACTGTGTTATAGCCGGGTTCTTGGGTTTTATTTCCTAACTTACACGTATTAGGAGTCTGTGCTACATTAAGAATAATTTAATTTGGTCCATATGAATTAAAACGTTTGGTACCATGTTTAAGTATTAGAGCTAATCTAAATATACATAAGGTGGCCTTTAGCACGCCCTGGCAATTGTTTAGATGAGAAGGAGGTTGCCTATATTTACCGTCTTGTCAGTATCATCTGAATATCATGCACAAAGCAAGACTGCACGCCACGCAAACACATGAACTGCATAGAGTATGGACAGTAGAAGAAATATGTTGCGGATATATTCTCGAAAACAAAACTGTCAACAGCAATATCTGCCAGTGCAGCGAACGCATAGCAGTGAATTTGCTCATATCATCACGAAAGTAAAAAAGGGCTCATTGACGATGCCCCAATAACTATGTATTCCAAACAGATCTTAGAGTCTATATAGGACACAGGCAGTTTGAGAATTATTGCAACCATAAATAAATGGTACCAAGGATACGACTAGAATTTTTACCGAAAGTACCTGGCAGAAAGTACTTAGTGCCACGTTTCAAATGGCATTTTTATGCTTCTTTCTGCTACATTATGAGCTCGTTCTAGAAATCCGCCCAAAAATCAATAATGCTGCCATTTACGCAGACATTCATGCATTCGCATACGCTTTCAAATGCGGACACCGCTATTTGCTTTTAATAGATCGTCATTTGTACCACAGCTTCTAACGGTTCGCTGCATTCTACAGGCTCTCGTAGCTGCTTAATACTATGCATTTCGAAAATATATGGACCACATTGCCAGTCGGACCTCGCAAGTGAATTTCACAATGACAGAGAAAAGCAAGGAATTAGCGGGAAATTAACGACCTTCATAAAAGCCCCTATCGTACGCCCGATGTTAGTCTAGAACCGACTCAGCTATTCTCTATTTACGGAACGTTCCAGTTAAATTCAATCCAAAATTTGAAAACAAAGGGCCGTATATTATAGCAAAGCGAAAATAAATGAAGCTTGTTTATAGTTGTCTGGCCTTTTCTGCAGTAATTTTCACCACTGTCATTTGGTTGCAAAGATTAATTTGATAAAAGTTTAATTACACACTTCAGGAACGAAGTGTCAATGGAACTATTGTCTCGGAAAACGCTAGCTACGCTGTTTGCATCGCCCTGCAACTATCTTACTATACTAAATGCCTGCAAACAAAGCTCTCACGGCACCCGCTTGTAGTGAAATGGCTCGCAGATTGCGTACACAAAGCTTTGTCGTTCAGAGCGCGGCAGAAAAAAGAGGATTTTTGCTATCCGAAACGCGTCTCGATGTTGCTATGTGGCGCCTCTGTAATTAGACGCTTTTGTTCCGTGATTTATCTTTCACAGCGGCTAATAATATACTTCACGAAAACACTGGAGTGATAGAACTAACGTAGCTCGCTAGTTTTAAACGCAATCTACACATTTTACTTTCACGCATTTTTCCTCACTCCACTAATGCAAATGCTAGCTTGCTTATTTAGAATTTATTACAAGGTTTAAATTTGATATTGCTGACTAGATCAGGTGACTTTTTCTTTCCTCAACTAATCTGAAACAATTTTTTTTCTCTAAGTGCATTATATTAATGCCACCACATCTATTACATTTTACCGTTTCTTTCATTATTTATTAACCACCTGTATTTTTGACTGATCTTCAGTTTGGGATTTCCTTCTGTCGTAGAACACTTGACAATAGCCATATTTGTTTTTCTGAAGTGCTGGTCATTACGCCAGATATACGGCACCCAAAATGGCAGTGCGATAATGGCCATGAATTGCATAAAATGACTGAAAAGGAGCATTCAGGCTAAGCATTCAAAAGAACCCGCAAATTCTAAATTTATTCTTTCATATGCACTTTGTCACTGCTGTTCATGCCCCAAAGATTATATAGTAATGCTCGGTGGATATTTGTGTATTCTTTGCTTTTTGATAGTTCATTGCAGAAAGATACTCCGAATTTCGCGGCCTTTAGAGCTCCTCACGAGGACGCTTACCGTCAGGTAATACTGGTACCGTCCCAAAGCCCTGCTTAGCTCTAGAAAAGTGCAACATGTTAAAGAAGCTTGAGACAGATAAATCAGCCACAGCTGCAGAGTACCGGTGGTTTTCATACTATATGAGGGTAATATATACTGTCTAAAATATTTAGCTTCCTGGGAGAAGTCGGTTATTCTTACGTTTTATATTAGGGATTCTTTTTGGAGTCCCCAAAGAATTTCGTCATTCGTTGGAACAGTTCGAATATGTTGACACTCTGACCGATTTCAGAAGTGGAAGGCGTATTATGAAAAACAAAGCAGCCATTTGACGCCTTTGTTCCTTTCACTGGACATATATATTATATGTTCAGCACTAAAATGCCGCACTTGGCTTATCTATGCGACCATGCGCACTTCCCGGATGCCGTGTATGCACCACCACATATAATAGAGTTCTTCTTTACTTGGGTAAGTAAGGCGGCGGACTTAACTTCATTGATGGCAGCTTTCAAGTTGTCTTGGAATATATGCGAGAATAATATATTAAAAGTTTAGTAATGTGCGCCCTTCATTTATATGTCAGCCAATGGTCTCTTGAAACAGCGGTCTATACAAAATGAAGCGAATCATACAGATTGAAATGTCCGGAACACAGTGAAGTCGAATGAGGCAAGGCAGAATTCAGGATTGTTCCTGGCGCTCACTAAAGCAAATGTATCGAGCACCTTTGCGTGGTCACGTGCAAGTAATTTATATGCATTCCTTTAAGCCACTTTCTCTGAGCAAAGCTACCTCTTTGCCTCACTGGCTCTTGCTTCAGCGAGTCCTTGCGTGTTTCGTCCTTACATTTCCAAGGAATATGACCTAAAGAAGCTCCAGGCCCTAAAATATGCTGTAGCCGTTTTTATGTGCAATGGTTCGTTGAGATTCCAACCTTTGATTTTTTTCTTCTGCGTTTCATTTTGGCCTCCTGGACTGGATATTATTTGGTCCCTTACTATTGCTCAACCGACTGCAAGCACGCAAGTGTTTTCTTTTTTCCGAACTGAGGAGAGAAAGAGCAAAGGCACGGTTCGCTTTTATAGCTCAAGAGACCTTGGTGTCTACCACAGGCGAGAACCGAACTAGCCTAGGTTGACGACTGCGCGGAGAAAGCAGGACGTCAAGCTTCATTTACGGCTCATCAGCTTCACAGACTGTACATCTGATAGAAGGTCGACGACACTTTGAGGTATATACGCACCACCCTCTATCGCGTTCACTTTTTACATGAATCCCGGGCTTATCCAAGCCTATCACTATGTTCCCATAATAAAAGAAGAGAAGTAGAAAATTGTTCTTTTGCGTGTGATTTCGCCAGCTTAACCGATGAATGGCGTGGCAGTAATAAAGTCTGGATGTGCCGAGTATTAGTAGGAAGTTCGAGGTACTGCGTTAGAGTAATGTGGTGCTGTTCAGGTCAGCGAACCTATGCTATTTTAAAGCTACTATAGAAAACCGACAAAAATGGAATTTCACGCCTTTGCTTCAGTTTTACTTTAACATCAGCCAAACTTGGTCCCCAATCGATAATCCCTACATAGAGAAGGATCAGCTCTAAAGAGGGTAATAGTGCGTGATGTTTTAGTTTACTTTATTAACAAGTCGAAAGCCTTTCGCAATCAGTTCTGTCATAATATTCCAATTTGTGAAAACATTTACACGCGTCAAAATTTTCAATCTTAAGTGGATTATCGAATTGAGGATAGATTCTTGTTTAGCAAATAAAGCTCCTACAACGAAGTTCTATTCCCCCTGAAATCATTCCATAGAGCTGTTGTCGGTAATGAAAAGATTCTGCTCACGTTTTAGGCGTAATCTGTACAAAACTTTAGCAAAAAGAGATTGCGGTTCGAAGACAAATATTGAAAATGTATTGTGGTTATTGAGCTGATTTTATTGTTTGCTCGAATATTCATAATGCAATAAATTGTTTTCGAAACACACCCGAGGATAATGAAAGGCATTATTAAAA
Source organism: Amblyomma maculatum (assembly GCA_023969395.1). NCBI lineage: Eukaryota > Metazoa > Arthropoda > Arachnida > Ixodida > Ixodidae > Amblyomma > Amblyomma maculatum. The sequence goes on from JAJIZL010044798.1 coordinate 31,424, forward strand.
ACAGCCCCAAAATTATCACGAATATCAACAACTATGATTTCAAGAACAGTAACAGGCAAAAGATCGAGAGATCTTTAATAAGCTACAAACATAGTAAGTGTTGTTAATGAAGGTTCGAGTTTTTTGTTTAAACATCCCCAAGCGACTCTGACCATGAGAGATGCCATAGTGCAGGGCTCTGGAAATTTCAACGATTTGGAGATCGAAAATTTTAGGGATCACTGGATATCAGATATCAAATATGTGATATCCAATTAACCCGGTCCAGTGATATCAGATATCACTGGACCGGGTTATTTGGAAGAATACGGCAGAGACCTCCACTTCTCAGTGGGCATATTCCTGCTGCTGCTGATGATCTGCGTAATGTGTTTCGATTCAGATAGAAAGCTAAATGCATTGGAAGCTTCACAAAAATATTTTATGCACCGATCAGATTTCTGTGAACAACCAATCGCACAGCGATGAAGCTACACCCTCGAAAGGTGTGAAGCTTCTTTTATTGCTATGCGATTCCCAATATTATCCAGGTGGTCGAAATTTCCGAAGTCCTCCACTATGGCGTCTCTCATAGCCTGAGTCGCTTTGGGACGTTAAACCCTATAAAGCATAGTTTTATTATTATTATTATTATTATAGGCTCTCTCAAGGTAATGCCGCGGCTAACATGTCGCCCACTGAAAAAGCACCTGGAGGCGGAAGATGCTAGTTGGAACAGCCCGCTTTCTTCGTCTCTTCTGTCGTTTTCTCTTTTGAGGAGCTACCGTACCGAGCAAACCCAAATATGCCAACCACCTCCGCTGTCTTGTGCAGACAGAAGAGAAAATAGAGAAGAAAGAAAAGGAAGAGGGAACGAAAGACGCGCGCCGCCACAACAGCCGTTGTCCATCACCGAAGCGGTGACGGGTGCGATGACGGCCTACAACAGATAAAAATTCGATGCAGGCTAGCCCCCGCCGCAAGCGGCGGTGACCCACCTGTCCCAGACCCATCACAAGGGGCGTGAAATGTACAGTCACGACTGGTGATGACGTCACCCGGCGAATCATGCATAGATGAAGCTTACCCGCCGGGCGTCCCATCCAGGCATCCGTGCGACATTTGGCGCTTCCTCCCATGCCACACAACACAGCAAACATTAAAAGACCCCTATGTCCAGGAGACGTTAGTACAGCAGGCATCAGAGGCATTTCAAATTGATTTACAACGTAGAAAAAACGCAGTATTTGCCACAATACTCCGCGGACACTGATTGATTGATATATAGGAAGGGAAAGGCGCAGTAACTGCCTCACTTGTTTTCTGTGGACACAAAAGAAAACAGATTTATTTATAGGAAGAGAAAGTGTCTCACTTGTTTTCTGTGGACACCTCAACCTACTGTCCGGAGTTCCCGGGTTCGAACCCGACCTCGGCGGCTGCGTTTCGATGGAGGCGAAACGAAGAGGCGTCCGTGTGCTGTGCGATGTCAGCGCACGTTAAAGATCCCCAGGTGGTCGAACTTACTCCGTACTCTCCACTACGGCTCCCCTTTCTCTCTTTCCACTTTCAGTCAAACCTTCATCCCTTCCCTTACTGCGCGGTTCAGGTGTCCACATAGCAAGTATGACATATACTGCGCCTTTCCCTTCCTGTGAACCAATTATGTTATTAAGTTATGTTACCTTCAGGCTTTTTTTTTACTCCTAAGCCAAAACTAGCCGAGTCGCATCGGGATTTTAACTACTTTCTCTGTTGCGGCAGCTTTGTTGTACTCCCCAAAGTTGGTATTCCCATGTTGAATACTTTTACCTTGTATTGCCGTCATGGTGAGTACCGACCTCCTTTCAGCCTCGTACTGCCAAGCACATTTTTACGGATACGCACGTGTAAGCAGTCAAGCCAAGGCGATCCGTTTCATGGCGTTGCCATGCCAACAAAGCACGCTACTTGTCAGGCTTAGGGACTGCGCTGCCGCCGTTCAAAAAAACAAAAAAAAAACAAAGCAAATTATTCACTAAATATTTGAGCTCAATTCTACACGAGGCAAAGCGAAGACCCCGTATGCCATTTATAGACGGCAGCGCGCCCTAAAACGCGGTAACGAAGACAAATTCACTCTGAAGCGGGCGGCCTGGACGCCGTCATCTTGTCAACGCTGATCTCCCATCGTACGTGAGGGCTGGGCACGCTAAACTCAAGTTCTGGCGTACGCTGGCCGATCGTACGAAAGAGCTCGGTCCCGGGTATCGTATAGTGCATGCGCAGTGCTCGTCACGATGTTTTTGGCGTGCGCTATTCCTCTGCGTGTGTCTGTGCAAGTTTTACTAAACGTCTCTAGTATTCGCTCATCGCAATTTAGTGTTCCAAAAAACCCCCTACAATTTTTATCCAAGTACTGCGGTCCACATTGCAATTGAGACGAAATGTTTGCTAATGATAAATGTGGCAGCGCACTGGCAGAAACACGACTGTTGCCGTTTTGCCATCCAATGCCTCCTTACGGACGGCGCGCGAACAAGGCCGAGATTTACTAAAAAAAAAAAAAAAAAGAGATTTACTGATTTATTTATAGGAAGGGAAAGGCGCGGTAACTGTCTCACTTGTCTTCTGTGGACACCTGAACCGCGCCATAATGGAAGGGAGGAAGATGAGAGTGAAAGTGGAAAGAGAGAAAGAGGAGCCGCAGTGGAGGGCTACGGAGTAATTTCGACCACCTGGGGATCTTTAACGTGCGCTGACATCGCATAGCCGGCGTGCCGAAGCACAGTGCAAGAGAGAGAGAGAGAGAGAGAGAAACAATGCGAGCCAGCGTTTATCCTCTAGGAATTTTGTCGGGACGAATGTAACCTATGGTGTGCAATTCACTGGTTGCTCCAGGGAGAGCACCCGATGCTATTTTCGGCAAATCGAAAAGCTTGAAACTTACGTCAGGGTAAGCTAGAGTTATCCTTCTCTGACGTATTTGAGGCCGGGCGTCAGGGAATCGAGGCCAATGTCGTACTCTAGGCGTGCTTGGTACGCGGAAAAGCAGAGCGAAGTGGTCCGAATGTTCCGTGTTCTTTCGTAGCACCTTCCTCAGTCGTCACAAGAGGCAGAAAATGCCACCGCTTGCTGGTCTCCCTTTGCAGCGTACAGTTGAACACTACAGGCGTAATGAGGTATTTTGCTGGGGATGCCTCTTGTTACGAGAGGTATAGCTACAGATTTATTACATGCACGTACTGAAAATCATATTCAAAAAATTGAATTTACAAGTTCGTGAGCTACCGATTAAAACAATTTCTCTCACTGCACAGAAATTATATATTCTTGGTATAAATTAGCTGTAAAAGCTCCCCCAGGAAATGCTAAAGCCGCTCATTGACCTACGACTGTTCCCTGTTTTTATGTGATACTTTAGCAGCTAAAGGTGAAAACAGAATATCTCGGCAATACCTAACTAGAAATGCAGAAAACACTAAATAATCAATTGAAAAAGGATGTCGCGGTTTATCGAAGGTTAGGTTTGACGGATCGAAACAGCTTATGATTAATTACGAAAACATACTAAGACCAGGAACATATAAGCAATTTTGAACCAATTTAATAAGGGCTACGTTGCGTTGTTGAGTTGTTGTGGTTGTAGGAAGAAACAAAAGAAAATGCGAGGTCCTGCTACTGGCTCTGTAGCTGAGCCACCTCCGCTGCCTTGTGCGGATAGAAGAGAAAATAGACAAGAAAGAAACAAAGAAGAGGGAGAGAAAGACGCGCACGGCAATAGCAGCCGTCGTCCGTCTCTACTGATGGGGCTGGGACAGGTAGGTCACCGCCGCTTGCGGCGGGGCTAGCCTGCCACCGAATTTTTATCTGTTGTAGGCCGTCATTGCACCCACCACCGCTTCGGTGGTGGACGACGGCTGTTGTTGCGGCGCGCATCTTTCTTACCCTCTCACTGTCTTCCTTTTCTTTCTTCTCTATTTTCTCTTCTGTCTGCACGAGGCAGCGGAGGTGGCTCAGCTACAAAGCCAGTAGCATTCCCGCGCATTTTCTTTTCCTTCTGCCTACAGCCACAACAAGAACAACCACCGAAGCGGTGGTGGGTGCAATGACGGCCTACACCAGACAAAAATCAGTGGCTGGCTAGCCCCCGCCGAAAGCGGCGTTGACCCTCCGTCCCAGCCCCGTAGGGCCAGGAACTGCCACCATTCACCACCTCCTCTCCCCCCGCTACGTTGCGGCACGCCTCATACGAATGATGTCTCCCACGTGTTGTTGTTGTTGTGACTGTAGGAAGAAGGAAAAGAAAATGCACGGGCCTGCTACTGGCTCTGAGCTGAGCCACCTCCGCTGCCTCGTGCAGACAGAAGACAAAATAGACAAGAAAGAAAAGAAAGAGGTAGAGAAAGCCGCGCGCCGCAACAAAAGCCGTCGTCCACCACCGAAACGGTGGCGGGTGCAATGCCGGCCTACAACTGATAAAAAGTCTGTGGCAGGCCGGCCGCCGCCGCCGCAAGCGGCGGTGGCCCTCCTCTCCCAGCCCCATCAGGGGAGTATACTGCGGGTATCTCACAATGTCTCGCACGCCTGATATGAATGATGTCTCGCAAGATAACGCACGATGTTGCTCTAGTGAGTTTTATGTTTCCAATCCAAATAAGATGTATTTTTGTTATCTCCCAGAGACAATACTCGCTTTCTAAGGCCCGAAATGTTATTTTATACCTTCTATTACAGGATTACATGCGTCGGTCTCGTGCCGACCCCTCTCATTGAGCTAGAGTGTGTTCTTTATCAATTTCACCTATTTGCTTGAATTTTATTTGCCTACAATAAAGGCATAACTTCCACTGTATGCCGTCAGGGGTACAAGTACGCTATGCCGTATGTGAATGTTAGCTTTGCTCAGGCACTTTGTCCTGCTCGGTTCATACGAGAAAGGCCACGACACTGGCCTGGGGCGGTCGGACGTCGGGTACTGGACAAAGATGGAGAAGCAAGGGCGGTAATTGCAACGTCTTAGATTGTGGCGTTGGATGTTTACTGCGCTGTAGGCCGTGACGGCCGGCACAGACACGAGCCGCGTGAACACTGACGAAAAAAAAAAAGAATAAGTGCGGACCCCAAACACACCTGTTTATTAGGATATCTCTGAAGGTCCTGGCCTTCAGAAAATGTGTTCTTCCGTCTCAAGCATAATGGTCTGTGGTCCAGATAGTCCCGTGATCTCGTGACGTTGTTCACTTGGCAAATATTTAGTTGTTGAATGATCAGCAATCTAGCCTTTATGCTGTAGTGGCGCTTGGCCTGACCTCGTAATCATTTGACGTAATTAAATATATGAATATCAGAGTATTTGGCGGCTAGTTAAGAAGTTCTCTGGTAAAAGAGATTAGAAGCTGGTATGACCGGGCACTGATTATCCTGCGTGGTGCTCGACCTTTCGAGACGATGAATGCTATTTTGGTAGGGGGTTCTGCAGGGCCATGATGTAGTCGACACCATCGCGTTCTCAAGCAGAAGATTCCTGAATTGCCTTAGAAAAAAAAAAGAAAAACTTTCGCTTAAACTAAGAAATGTTGGCGAGCGAAGTCGAACCGCTAATACATGGGTTGCAAGCCATGCGCGCTGCCTCTACCTCAATGAAGAGTGACCATTCTCTGCAATAGCTAAGGGTTACCAAGATACTTTGTTGGGCGGTTAGTTATGCAGCAGGTGAACCCAGGGGTTGTTTCACGTGACTGTTTCGTTTTCTTCGTGTTTGTTTTTCTGGGCCTTGGATTAAACGGCTTAGGCTTAGTTGTGAGTCAGCGCATGTACTGTGGCTTTCTTGTTTCTTGTCCCTTGTCTTCGTGTTCGTGCTGTTTATAGTAATAATGAATAGCTAAGGGGTTCTGTGCAATGTCACAGAGCGCAGTTTATAGAAGTGGTACATCACATACTCACAAAATTTTATTGAAATGAGGAATACGCATCAGCAGAAATATTGTGACTAAACTGTGCATGACTTCTGACTAGCATTGCTTTTGGCCTCTACTAATTATTAATTATATTACCATTATTGAGCAACTGAGCCTGCGGTAGATAGCACAATCTTCTCACGAACCTTAAAAGGCTATTTTGGCTGTATCCCTAATCGCAGTATGAAATACAAAGTAGATATTAGAGCAGCATAGAGAGGGAAAATACCCGTAATGGACAATTGAATTTTTAGGAAATGTTGTTCGAAGTAGCTATTTAGTTTCCCATCCCTTTATGTCAGACAAGCATCTGGATATCTCGGGGCACGTTGCTCCGGAAATATAAAAAAAGAAAGATTGCTCTCGGTACTAAGTTTACACTGAGAAGTCATGAACAATGTTGTAAAATACACTGATTGGCTACACGAAATAATGAAGAAAGCCAGTAACTCATATGTGAAAGTAAGCAGTGCAGTACTTTCCAGCCAAGAATACGACCATACCAGTTTCCAAAAAGAAAGGTGAATCGCACTTTATACATGCACTCGCGCGCGTGTTTTTATGCATGTAGCCCAGATTAGTGGCAGCGTCAATAATAGTAGGGTGTAGTGAAACAACGGAAATGCGCGCTAGCATAACTCTCAGTTTACTGGTAAAAGCTTTCCGATTGAATATGTGAAGGTTCATTATATTAGATCTGTGCGCACTAAAACATCAATTAACAACCCTGTGGGGGCATGAAACACTGCCAAACGAGAAATTAAGGGACGGTACTTGAAATCAAGCATGAAACGCACGGTATACAAATATAATTGCTTTGAAATACCTTTCCTCTAGCACAAGCTGCTTGGCACGGAAGGCAGAGGAACTGCGCTACAATTCTGGAAAATATCCTCAGCTCTTACACTGAGGTTTACACTAAGGTTTAAATGCGAGTTAACTTGCCAGCATTATAAATTTAGATACAGTTCCTATCTCGGCATAGCAGCTGCAAATACTGAGTACTCGTAATGGCATTGATCTGCAGACGGAAGAGTAGGCCATGCTTGAAAAAGGCAATGCACCATATTCATTATCTCAAAGCGTCGAATGGTGTCTAAAGCAAGCAATCGCCTCATTTCATCAACAAAAGGTGTATTGCTCTAATTCTCGTCTACAGAACAAGCGTATGAGAATCACTATAAAAGGAAAAAAGATTACAGATTGAAAAATCTCTTAGAATAATCGCTGAGGTTCGCATTTACCCATAATATCTGAATAGTACCTCTGTCGGCGTTTGTTAGCAAGTAATAATGATGACAGAGGTAATCAGGCGGCACAAGCACCTACCTGAATACAAGTAAGGGTAGAAGTGGTAGTAAGTATAAAAGGACGAACGAACATGCAAGATCGCTGGCGGGAAGCGCGGGCTCCGGACGCAGCCATTGCCCTCTGAACATTTGGCGGAGAGACAGCAGAATCGATCGTGGTCACGTGCTATGCATGCCCGGAAGACATTTGCGCGAGCAAATAATTATTTAACGCCTCTCTTACTCGGTAATGTTAGCAACAAATAGTTATTTTAGGCGAAATGAAGGTAAAACTGTGTCTACGTTCATTTCTGAATGCCTCAATATAACGGCATAGAAAAAGATCACTACGTCCTCGAAATAACGCTTAAACGGGGAGTCAAAGTAAGACGAGAAAAGGTAATCAGCGCAGTCGAATGGGAGAAATTCGAACAAATTAGGGGATCCTCAAACATGGACGAAAATGTTCAAAACATCGACGATTGGGCAGAAACCCTCATGCACCACGTTGAATCCGCTACCATTACTGTAGAGGGGGACGATGCACCGAAAACAGTCGACAGGGCACTCCTACACATGTGGGAAGCAAAAAAAGGTATGGAAAGATGCTTCCGGTGTCAGAGATGGAACCGAAACCTAAGGCGAAAAATAGCCAGGCACAATAACGAAGTTGAAGATTATGCGATTAAACTGTGCGAGCAAAACTGGTGTAACAGGTGCGATGAAATGGAGGGAACGTGAGCTTTTCAAAGACGTGGAACCTGCTACGATATCTTTTTGATCCCGACAGTTCGAAAACACAGTCAAACACAACAATAGCAAATACAAGACACGCGTTCGAGGGGACTGACGCGGAACTAATATATAAACTTGTAGATGCATATGTCGGCGATACAACATCCCACGCGGGCCCTCCGAACGAGGCCCTCGAAGCGCCTATCTCAGAGAGCCAAAATCCTGCGCCTAAAGACGCGATCAGCTCCCGGCCCCGATAGAATAACAAATAAAATGCTAAGAAACCTAGACGATGCTTCCATAACGGCACTGACCAACTACATGCAAGAAGCATGGAGTAGCGGTCGTCTTCCCCAGAAGTGGAAAACTGCAAATAGCGGTCGTTTTCCCCAGAAGTGGAAAACTGCAAACGTTGTGCGCCCCGCCGGGGTGGTGCAGTTGTAAGACGCCCGACTACTGTGCCGGAGTTCCCGGGTTCGAACCCGACCACGGCGGCTGCGTTTCGATGGAGGCGAAACGAAGTGGCGTCCGTGTGCTGTGTGATGTCAGCGTACGTTAAAGATCCCCAGGTGGTCGAAATTACTCCGGAGACCTCCACTACGGCTCCCCTTTCTCTCTGTCCCCTTTCACTCCCACTCTCTTCCCTTCCTTTATGGCGCGGTTCAGGTGTACACAGAGCAAGTGCGACAGATACTGCGCCTTTCCCTTCCTGTGAACCAACTATTATTATTATTAAACGTTGTGCTCATTCCAAAACCAGGCAAGCCACCGAAATTGGAAAACCTCAAGCATTGGAAAGCTTATGGAACGCGTAATCCAAACAAGGCTAACTAATTTCATGGAGAAAAACGACCTGTGGCCGAACGAGAGGGTCGGGTTCCGACCGGGCCTGTGCACGCAGGACGTGATACTCCGATTACAATATGACATAATTGACTCGAAATCCAAAGACGCGGAGGTAATTCTAGCACTAGATCTAACAAAACGAATTTGACACCGTAAACCACCCGGCAATTCTCGCGGGACTGCAGGAATTAGGAGTCGGCGAGAGGACATATAATTACGTAATGGATTTCCTGACAAACAGGACGTTGAAACTAAAGTTCGAGGGCCTAGAATCCAACACTGTCCACCTGGAAAGTAAAGGAACGCCAAAAGGCTCGGTGCTCTCCCCCTTCCTCTTCAACGTGGTAATGAGAGGCCTTTCCGCCGCTCTAAAAGTCATAAATGACCTAAAGTTCAGCCTTTACGCGGACGACGTTAATCTCTGGGTGAACAATGGCAGCGACGGCAGCATATAGAAACGCCTACAGGCGTCGGCGGACACCATTGTGTCCTACGCGGCCGAAAGGGGTCTTGCGTGCTCTCTGCAAAAATCCGAACTTTTCATATATAACCCAAATTCAATGAGGTACAAGCGCGACTTTGATGTAGAAAATAAGGTCGATGGCAAACCGTACCAAAAGTCCAGCAAATCAGAATCCTCGGACTTTTCATTGAAGAGGACGGGTATAACGACGGAACGATAAAAAAATTACCGACGATTACGTTACTTCCTAATGCGAAATTTGAGCGCAGCAAATAAGCTGTTTCACCTTTTCGATAGATTGAGGCAAAGAAATCGAGCAACACATGTATGCGCTATCATATAATTTTTTTTTATTTTTCACACGTATTCCTTTAACAAAGACTCCCTTCTCGGCGGCGGCGATGAGCTTCTGCTTCAGCCTCGCTTACACCTGGTTGCTCTCGACGGTGGCGATGAGCCTCCGCTTCGGCGGTGCGAACGGCAGGGTCTTCTCGACGGCGGCGATGAGCTTCTACTTTACTTCAGCCTCGCTTACTGCTCTGGATTCTGGCGGCGACGGCGCTGGGCCTCTGCTCTGGCGGCGGCGGCGGCGGCAGCGGCAGCGGCAGCGGCAGCGGCAGCAGCAGCGGCAGCAGCAGCGGCAGCAGCAGCGGCAGCAGCAGCAGCAGCAGCAGCAGCAGCAGCAGCAGCAGCAGCAGCAGCAGCACGGAGGACTTCCACCGGTCGTCTCGCCCATGGCTCAGAAAGAACTGGCAGATAATTTCGCAGTGGCGAACGGCAGCGGCAATTTCGGCTCGGGCGGTGCACATATACAGATCCGCCGCCACCGATCTGGCTCTCTGATTGCCACCGCACAGGGGTTGCATTGGAGGAGGAACGAAGAAAGGAATTAAGTTCGAGCCGGCGCTTTGACAACCGGGGACTCGCCGGAAGAGGGGGGAGGGGGGCGGCGTGTACACCCAGCGGCAAACGATGGGGGCAGAAGCGCGCGCAGCAAGCGGACAACGCGATAAAGGGAGGAGGGAAGAGATAGCAGCGACTGACTGATGCTGCTGACGCCGATAGTGAGGCAACCCCAGCTGCGGAGTTGGTTTCAGGGACAACGCCGCCGATGCGGGGGGGGGGGGGGGGGGCCCCCCCCCCCCCCTTTCTGCATGGCGGCGACGGTGTTCTATGCAGTCACGTTATCTTGACTTTCTAGCGGCGTCAGCGGCATCCAGCGGTATCAGTCGGTCACTGCTAGCGCTGGGGGGATGAAAGGGGGGCGGAGCTGGTTAAGAGGCCGACGACGACGCCGACGCGAAACCCAGGAACGGACGCCAAAGAGCTGCGCTTTAAAAAACTCACTGCATTCGAAGGCAGAGAGAGGCCTCAAAGAGAGAAGCCTCTTGAGACTGATGCAGGCGTACATTGCAGCCCCCGTTCCTCAGGCCTGCGGGCCAGGAGCGGGGAGTAGGGGGCCTCCTAAATCGGTGGAAATTAAAGTTTTAATCATTCAATCAGTCAATGACTGAGGAAACTAACTCGCATCGAGGTCTACACAGTCGCATCGTCGATCCTAGACTGCGAAACGGCAGTGATTTCAAACTGTTTTTCTAAATGTAGACAAAAAATTACGCCGACATATTTAGGAATCGACATGCCTGATATTTACTGAATCAAGGCAAATTACAACCGGGTGGCTACATTCTCTTTTCAAGACCCCTTGTTGTTGTTTTGGCTGTAGGAAGAAGGAAAAGAAAATGCACGGGTCTGCTACCGGCTCTGTAGCTGAGCTACGGCCGCTACCTCGTGCGGACAGAAGAGAAAGAAAAAAGAAATAGAAAAGAGAGAGAAAGACGCACGCCGCAACAGCCGTCGTCCACCAACTAAGCGGGGGCGGGTGCAATGACGGTCTACAGCAGATAAGAGAGAGCAGAACTTTTTATTTATTCCAGCGGATGAAGAGGCTCCGGCCCTCCGTCGCTCGGGATGGATGGCGGGTGCCCCGCCTCAGACGCAGGCCGGCAGACGTTGTTGGCCGGCGGCGTCCCAGGCCAGCTGGATGGCGGCTAGCTGGAGCCCAGGGTCCGGGCAGCGCAGCATGTTCTCCCAGAGTTGCGGCGTCACATTTAGACCCCTCCCGGGAAAAAAGGGGCAGTCCCAGAGGATGTGTTCGAGGGTCCCTCTTGAGTCACAGTTTGCACAGAATTCAGATCTTTCTCCTGGGAGCATATGGCTCACCAGGAGCGGGCGTGGGAATGTCCCAGTCTGAAGGCGACGCCAGGCGACGGCCTGCCTGCAATTTAGGGTAGGGGCTGGCGCAGCAGCCACCCGTCTACTGAGTCTATAATGCTGCAGAATTTCTGTGTAAGGTTTGACACACTCTATGTTCCCCGCTCCAAGCCCCCCCTCTCTGCCGCCGGCTCGGTGGTAGAGCAGCTGATTCGACTAATGATAAATGCCTGAATTACGCGCAGAAGATTCTTTTCCTTTAGTCCTCTGCCTTTACTCGAAATTCGGCGGATGAGGCTAACTGTTGAGATACATGCCGCTCTATACTCTTAATAGTTTCTCCGTTGTAGCCATTATCTTGGAGAAGGAGACCTAATATACGAATCTGCGATACCTGGGGAACTTGATGTCCTTGTACTGAAATCTGTATATCCACTTTACGCTCGTTCCGCAGGCACCGTGGATTGTAAATGAAGAATTGTGATTTTTCCGGCGAGCATGTAAGTCCACGTTCTGCTACAAACCGCACGATCGTGTCCACCGCCTCTTGTAGCGTGTGTTGAATTACGGCATCGCTACCCCAGCTGATCCATAGTGTAATGACGTCAGCATAAATACTAAAATTTAAATGAGGGTAACGTCTTAGTTGTTCTGGTAATTTTTCCATTGCTATGTTGAAGAGAAGAGCCGAGAGTACCGAGCCCTGAGGAGTACCTCTACTGCCCAGAGGGAAAAGTGATGATGTGCTATCGCGGAATTTAAAGCGGGCACTACGCCCACGCAAAAAGTTTTCGATATAGTTATACGTTTTTGTCCCTACATTCAATGCTGATAGGCCGTCCATGACTCCCTAGTGCGAGATATTATCCAATGCCTTCTTTAGATCGAGGCCAAGGATGGCCTTAGCATCTTTACACTTGAACAGATAAACATTTGGTGGCAGGCTAGACCCTGCCGGAAGCGGCGTTGACCTTCTGTCCCAGTCCCGTAGGGCCAGGAACTGCCACCTTTCACCACCTCCCCCTCAACAGCCCTTTAAGAGTAACCCGCTCATTTAGGGCCCCTTTACGAGTAACCCGCTGATTTAGGTGATGGCCCCACTCACGCAGAAAAAAAGAACGGAGTGCAGCTTAGGCTCACTGAAGCAAAACACCCGGGGGCCAAGCGAACGCGACGCCATCATTTCGATAGAGGCAAAATACAAAGGCGTCTGTGGTCTGTACGAATATCATTGAACGTTGAAGATCCCTGAGCGGTCGAAATTTTCCTCAAACCTTAAACCTCTGCCCCCTATGTCTCTTTTCAATCTTACCATCCTTCATTCCATCACGGCTCGGAACAGATCTCCACCGCCAACTGCGCCTTTACTTCCCTATAAATCAAAGTACTGTTCAAGTGTAGGTGTTTATCGAATGAGGCAGATGAGACAGATGCTGCGCCTTCGTTTCCAAAAACACCTACTTTAATTATTACACAAATGCTGGCGGAACGAGAAAGCATATAGTATTTAAAGGCGCATTCACGTTTACACTGAGGGCAAAACTTCAGCGTCGCCGCCTTCTTTTTGGGGCTCTGTAGAGAGTCCAAGCCTGTAGATATTCGACTCGGTCGCGAAATGAATAATATTAAAAATAACCTTGAAAATGGAGAATATACTCGAGGTTCATATGAACAGGCACGCAAGAATTCAGTATGGCTAAATTTTGATTGCACTTATGATCACGCTTTTCCTAGGGTGTTTAACATCAGAAAATATCACAGGCCATGTTCGCGAACAATTGCAAGACTGTCTAACATTTCGATTGCTGTTTCGTTTGATAGCAGAAACTAGCTGCCTACTTGCGGTGCGACCATGTAGGGTACTTCCTAGGATCATCAGAAGTAGTTAGAGTTCCACGATTGCCAACTCTCTCTCATCAGTGAAAGTATTGCCGTAAGAGCGTACAGAGTGGTCACGTTGATCGATAAGCTGTCGCGCGAAATTGCTTGGGGCAAACTATGACGGATATCAGGAGAGCGAATAAATCACACCAACTCGAGAAGAAACTCAGTGTAAACAAGTCGAGATTGAAGAGCTAGCCGAAACGAAAGACACAGAAAAATATCTCCTTGCGACTGCTTTTATAAACGACCTAATTTCGCAACCAATACGTTTTCTTACAGACGTTGTTGAAATTTATAGGGTCACCCATGCTCGTCACACTTGCTTGCACATTAGAAGAGGGGCTACATGGGCAAGCCGGAACTAAATATGCCCTTTTGTTGCTTTTGGTAAACAGCAGGAAGGAATAAGTCCACGTCGATGATTTGCGTCTTTCTGGCGACAGTCTAGTGAGACATTTTTCTCTTTCAGGGATGGTGTTGATCCCCGACTTGCGCAAGAGTAACGCGTCGATGTTTGTCCAAGGAGCAAGCACAATCACGAACTCAGTGTGACACACCGATACAAAGAGAAGACCCGTCAGAGCGTAACGATATACCCAGGCATGGCATTACATGATCAATGCTGGTTAACCCTAATATAGTTTATTACAGTACTGAGCCGAACTTCTTGCTTGAAAAAACGTTTTCTTTTTCTATAGAGCGTTTGCAAAATGCTAGAACGTCCGCAGAGGGCTTTGTGAAATTGATCGAGACCGGTATAAGCATGATGTTAGAGAATTCACTTCACAGCTTTCATTTTGAGGCGAGAAAACTTATAAAGACAAAGCTACATAAAGAAAAAGCTTATTTCAAGAAGAACTCTGCTCATAACTACTGCAAACTAACCAGAGGCTTTATTGACTAGACTCCACGCTTCCAGCTCTTACTCTGACAGAGTGTACCTCTTAAGTTTCCCTTACCGTATGGCGAAAATGTTTTCAATTGGCTCAAGAAAACGGTCTACAAAGCTAAATGTGTTTCACATGCATGCCACTATACTTCATATTACTTTAGACTAAGCCAGCAGCGTTTCCAAGGACATTGAATCCTTCAGCCGGCCAGCTAGTTGAGCTTAACTAAGCATTTTCCGCACTGGGAACGCAGATTACCCCGCAGCCTCTACAGAAGCCATTCGCTACAAGGAGCGGCAGTTTCATGCCACATGAGCCATGAGCCCCACTGTGTGTATGCCAGTGACGGGCGCTGGCGCCAAACGCGACCTCTAATTGCTTTACTTCGGGGCAGCTGCTATCCCATCGCGTGTGCTCCCTTGTCTGGGGGGAGCTTCTGCCTTTGACGAGAATATCTCTTTCGACGACTGCAGAATATGGTTACTGCTCTCCTCCTAAGGCCTCACATATTTACGGAATATTTCCGCATGTCATTTACTAAATCTGAAATGTGCAATTCTGAATGTTGACTCCCGTATTATGACAAACCAGAGGCGGTTTAGGCGTTAGACACACAGAGGGCAGACAGACGGATGAACGGCAAGATATGACAGACATTAGGTAAAATTAGCAGCACGCATTTAGGAATGGAGGTAATAGCTGTAGAGACTGCGCTTAATATGAAACTACGTGTTCATTTGGGATGACAGATAGTTTTGCATTCTAAGCAGCTTTAAATGCTAGTGTTGCTTTATATTCAGTTAACATCTGTAACTTCCTGCTCACGAGCATGCTAAAGTTGACACGCAATAACGCGGGACCTTAGGTATGACTTTTATTATTGACAGACTACACGTGAATCGTAAGCAGCCCTTATTGCAATAAAATCCGAAATGCTCCCTAAATTTCCGAACTAAATTTGGAATGACATATTGAATGAATGAATAAAAACATGTAGCAAAACGTTGGATATACGTAAATTTGTTTTCACGGATGAGCAAATACTGCAGTAATTATACTTCATAATTACATTGCATCGGACGCAACCCACATCTCATGATATTTACTACCGCCTGTTTTTCATTCAAGTGATTGCTTTGTAAATGTTTTCCCTGTTACCTCAGTGTTTTCTGGTGTCATAATCATCATCATCATCATCAGCCTGATTATGCCCACTGCAGGGCGAAGGCCTCTCCCATATTTCTCCACTTAAACCGGTTCTGTGCTAGCTGCATCCAATTCACCCCTGCGACCTTCCAAATCTCATCAGCCCACCTAACTTTCTGCCGTCCCCTCCTACGCTTTCCTTCCCTTGGAATCCAGTTTGTTACCCTCAGCGACCATCGGTTATCCTCTCTTCGCACTACATGTCCTCCCCATGTCCATTTCTTCTTCTTAATTTCTACTAGAATGTCGGTAACTTGAGTTATTTCTCTGACCCACTCTGCACGCTTTCTATCTATTAATGTTACCCCTACCATTTTTCGTTCCATAACTCGATGGGTTGTCCTCAACTTAAGTAGAACTCTCTTGGTTAGCCTCCACGTTTCAGCCCCATAGGTGAGTACAGGCAAGATGCAACTGTTGTATACTTTCCTCTTGAGCGATACGGGTAAGCTGCTAGTCATAATCTGCGAGTGCTTGCGAAATGCGCTCCATCCCAGTCTTATTCTTCTTGTTATTTCCTTTTCATGGTCCGGATGTGCGGTTATTACCTGTCCTAAGTAGACATATTCGCCTACTACTTCCAGTATTTCGCTACCTAATGTAAACTGCTGTTCCTTCCCGAGACTGTTGAACATTACCTTAGTTTTCTGCATATTGATTTTATATCCTACCTTACTACTTTTGCTGTCTAGGTCATCAATCATTATTTGCAGTTCATCCCCCGAGTTGCTTAGCAAGGCACTGTCATCAGCAAATCGCAGATTACGGAGGTATTCTCCATCTACCCTTATCCCTAACTGCTGCCATTCCAAGTCTCTGAATACTTCCTCTAAACAAGCTGTGAATAGTACTGGGGAGATTGTGTCTCCTTGCCTAACACCTTTCTATATGGGAATTTTGTTACTTTCTTTATGCAGAACTATGGTTGCTGTGCAGCCACTATATATATATATATTCCAACACTTTCACGTATGGCTCGTTTATCCCCTGATTTCACAATGCCTGCATCAGCGCCGAGGTTTGAACTGAGTCAAATGCTTTTTCGTAATCAATGAATGCTATCTATAAGGGCTGGTTATATTCCGAGCATTTTTCTATCACCTGATTGATGGTATGGATATGATCGATAGTAGAGTACCGTTTCCGAAACCCTGTTTGATCCTTTGCTTGATCGCAGTCTAAGGTTGTCCTGATTCTATTAGCGATTACCTTAGTAAATACCTTATACGTAACAGACAGTAAGCTGATTGGTCTGTAATTTTTAAGGTCCTTAGAGTCCCCTTTCTTGTGAATGAGGATAATGTTTGCATTCTTCCATGGTTCCGGTACCGTCGACGACACCAGGTACTACGTGTACAGGGTGGCCAGTTTTTCTAGCATGAAATCCCCCC
>JAJIZL010044801.1:1178-20711 GCA_023969395.1 Amblyomma maculatum
ATGCTGCGGCTCGCCGTCACTGGGCTGCGTTGCTGTATCTGCGTGCTCCGGCACGGGCTCCGAAGAAGGGCTGGGCTTTCGTCAAGGCCAGGTGGTGGAATACTGAATGCTACCGCTGCTGCCTTCGTTCAGCTGACGGTGGGATGAGCTGCCAGGCGTGGAGGCGAGATGAGAGGAACCGAATTTGACGGCGGCTAGACCCCTGGCCCCGAGGTTGTGGCGCAGCCCCAGTCTTCTGCCTTGCTCGTCTTTCGTTCTCCCGTCTCGTCCGCTGCCTGAGATTCTCCCCCGCTCTCCCGTTCTCCTCTTTTTAAGCTCTTTCGCGCTTCATTGTTGCGTTTTGTTTTTTAATGCGCCACCGTATTGCCTGTTACTGAACGCACTTCTCTATTGCACAACACGGGTTGACCGGTCTCTGCGGCCGCCGGCTGCCTTTGTTGGCTCCCCCGAGGCTTTCGCCCTTTCACCCTTTTTCAGGTCCCGTCCCAAAAGAGTAGTCGGTGGCTGTCCATATATGACCAGATTTTCGTTCCGCGATACAAATATGCCATGCCTAGAGTTTGGCCACTCGACGCCTTTATGGCGCGGTCAGCAGTGTCCATGAGTCACTGATCGGCGTCCGCAGCATCGTGCACGCGCGCGAGCCATCACTACATAAACCCCAGTTGGTCGAAATTTCATAGCCTGAGTAGCTTTCTAATGTTAAATCTCATAAACCAAACCAAACGTGCACATAACATACTCTTTTCTGTTTGCTGACTAGAATCCTCTCGGCATATAATATCCAGAATTCGTGTTCGACTTTGGTTGAGAAAACACGAATCATCTTTTTTTGCGCAAACTGATCATTCCTTTCCATATCCAGCGACCATGTGGGTATACACAGGACGTTTCAGGGAAGTTTCAGGGACGTTTCAAGTAGCTTTAGTAAATGGTAGGTTCAAAATAGACAAAAATATTTCCAGGAACAAACTCTCTACCCCGGCGGACATAACATGCTCCAAAACGCCTCTAATTATTCATGTAATTAGCAAAACCCCGCAAATTAACTATTTAATTATTATAGTTGGGTGGTTATAGTACCAGTGGGGAGCTTGATGCCGTGTGCAAGACGACGACATACCGTTTTTGAAAGGAAAATTAATTTTCTAGAGCTCTGGAGTGCGTGGAAATCCGAAGGTTCCGCACGCAACCGAAACTGAGCGCACGAGAAGGCACGGAGGATGACGCAAGCGCAACTTCCACTGGTGGCGTGTCGCTGTGCATGCAGCGGGCTACTTCGAAACGCGTGCGCTAACTTCCCTGGCTAGGGAGCTTCGGCGCTTAGCTTAACCCGCGGCAAGCGGTATAGTCTCTTTCGCCGCTCGGCTAAGAAACAGGATACTCATCACCAGCTGCGCGGCCGCCGCTGTTGTGAACGTTGATATATGCGCGGGCCTGGTGCTCTGCCTGACCGGTGTACCTCCGGAAAGAGATTTTTGTATATTGTTAATTTTGTCGCTGGCTTCGTAAAAACACTAACGCCATGTTTCTATGATGCCGGTATGTGGACATGCGCTGCATCATTTCTGCCAATCGTCTATTTCTTGTATGCGGTATCGGCTTGAGAGCTAAAATAAACGAGAATGACTTCGCAGTTGAAACGATTTTAACTGAAAACATTGTAATTATTATCATTCATCATCAATTATTATACCCTTAAAGGCCTCGGGTGGGGTAAAATATAAGGGGAGGGGAGGGGAAGGTAATACACATAAAGATAACAATTGTTCAATTGTTCATGGTCTAAACGTAGGCACAAAAAGTCAAAATGCTCAAATACAACAATTCAAACGAAGGAGGCACTGAAACTAAAAAAGAAGAGGAAACAAACTGTTATGAACCGAAATGACGTGTCACGCGTTCTTTAAATCTAGTGGTGTCACGTTCAGTTAGAATGTGTTTGGGAAGCTGGTTCCATTCTTGAATTGCGGCTGGCAGATAAGACTTAATAAAGGCGTTAGTAGATCCATGTAAGCTCTTGATGCTCATGAAGTTGAATAGTTGAATAGACGAGATGATGTTCGAACCGGCTGGCTACGGTTGGGTCATGTGCTGGATCACATGCACATGTTTTAAGAAATGGTGGCCCTCTGTCCTTTACCGCTTTCAAGTTTTGTAAAAAAGAAGAATGAACCAAATCAGAAAATTCTAGTGACTCAGATGCTCGCAGCCCCACTTGGGCACACCACGAAAGAACTACTACTGAGGATCACAAGAAATAATATTCACAAGACGGATTCAAACTGCTTGCCGTCCGTTGTGATGCACAGAAGAATACATAGTCTTTAATGGAGTTCAAAGCGTTAATGAGAAATGAGCATCTCTTGGGGAATCTTTCCAACTTTTTAACAAATTGCTACAGGTGTGCAAGTTTAACTGGCTCCGTCTTTAAAACTTATTTTGTAATGTACCCCCCCCCCCCCCCTCGTGGAAGGTATCGAGGTGCCATTCAGGAGTAGCAGGACCGAATAAAAAATTATGAAGTGGCTCCGTCATTCTGAGAACATTTTTATTTGTCAACACGACCATGGCAGCTTTGAGGGAAATTCACAGAGAGCGCCTTTTAGAACGCAGTCCGCGTACTTTCACCCACTAAGGCTTCCGTCGAAGAAGCAAGGACTGTCAATACGGCTGTCGTAAAATTTGCTTACCGGCTTAGTTGGCGCTTTTGCCGACGTAGCCAATGTGGGTTCTGGCCTGACCAATTACGGTCTTTATGAAAATTTGACGAGGCCAAATTGCAAAATTTGGCCTCGTAGGTGCACAACACTTTGTGCAGAAATTCAGGGTCTTCATCACATTTAATTAGGCATGGTTTGCAAAATCAAGTCGTTTCCTAAAGCCATTCGGTGTTATTTCCTGGGGAAGACACGCATAAAAAAGGTGGCAACTGTGTACCTACAACTCAGACTACGCTGGCTCCGTACGCGTTGGCTGTTTCCATGACACTTGCTTTCGGCCTGACAGAAACGCACCCGAAGACATCAATGTAACAATGATCGATTCCACTTCTTTTCGGAACGTGGACTGATAGTCTTAAATCGATTAAATATCCGAATGAACGCGGGACGAGTCGGCACACGACGACCAGGATGTGCGACAACATACAGTCAGCGTGTCAGCTCCGCGTCCATTTGCGCGCTCACGTAAGTGATCACAACGTCCACCTTCTCGGCAGGGGAGCATCGGAGTGTTGCGTTGGCGCTGCCCTTCCCACAGTTTGTACGACGCGGCATGGCGGTTAGTCCTAGGTGGCACTTCCAAACTTTGAGTGATTTGAAACACTGGCGCTGCGATGGCCTTGTCACACGCACATCTCTGAAATTAGCACCTGAAATGAAACCCTCGCGCGTTTTGAGAAACAAGAGCTAACACATGCTAACACTTCCGCAAGAACAAATGTAGCATACAGCCACTGCCACCCCTGCCCTCCTTACCTCTCGGAAAAAGCTTTTTTTTTTTTTCAAACATGGTTCCTGACATGCAGGGATTATAAGAAAACGGAATCTCAGCCTATGAGTAAATAAATGCATGATTATGCCTCAAATCGCGCCCGTCTGGCAGCCGTACCACAAGTAGCGAATGCAAAAAAAAAAAAAAAAAAAAAAAGCGGCTTCGCCCATCAGGGCTCTCAAACTCGATTTTCCTGTAGTTGGCGACGAGTATCTTTTTTCTCACACCGAGCGACGAAGCAGATGGTAATGCCGGCTTCGGTCTAAGTCAAGCAGAAAGACTTTCTAGCCAGGCACCTAGCACAACATGTACGCGTTCCGAATTCGGCGCTTGCATTAAGACACGCTAGCAGCGGATGTTGCACTAGCGCCAAACTTCCGGCGCTTATCCCGCGCTCAGCTTTTATTGCGAGCGAAAATGCGTCGGATTACCTCGTGCTGAAGGGCGTTATAGAAAATCAGTTCTTCGTTTCCAAAGCTGATATGGCATCGTCTCGTTTGCGGCGTCAAACTGTATTGGGGACTAACCCTCAACTATAATACTTATAAATAATTAGCGGATTTGGTTACTTACGTCAATATTATTAGAGTTTATTAGTATTTTATGTCCGCCGGGGCATAGAGTTTGTTGTTGCAAGCATTAGCTTAACTATTGAAGTTACTTCGTCGTCCCTCAAACGCACTGTATACGAAAACAAAAGGGAGCGAGCGAGCAGCGAGCGCTGCTCGGAGAAATGCCACACCTACGTGCTTACTTGCTCTTTGAAAGATGTTTCACTTTTCATTTACAGTGGCATTTGTTCATACCCTTAACTCGAGGTTTCGAAGCCAAGCGCTACCAGTAAAAGTTTCGTAGGCGGGAGGGAGGGAAATTGCGAGCGCGAGACACCGGTGTCGCTGGCCGCGTAAAATATTCGCCGCCTCTCGCCTCTCGAGGCTGCCCAGCGCCCTCTGCCCACACGCTCGACTCGCCGCAGAAACCGTGAAAAAACGAAAGACGTGGAAGAAATGCATACGAACAGCGAGTGCTCAGCCGTCACGTGCGCCTCTCGTCGCCTTGGCGCGGCGCTCCCCATTTACGACACCCGGCCGTTGAAGAAAACGGGAAAAATTAAAAACAAAAAAGCGCATAAAGGTGGCGAGAAGGCTTGACCAGGATGGTTTAACGTAGCACTTCAGGCCGTTGCCGATGCGCTTTGTGTAACTAAGACAAATAGCGGATGATGTAATTGCCGAGGAGCACCTGAGGCCAGTGACTCCTTCAGAATCCGCCAGAAACGCTCAAGGAGAATAACGAGACCGCTCAATGTACACCCGCGTTCTTCTGCCATCCTTGCAGTGACACCGAGCTTAGCAAGACGGCCGGGGTTACAATCCAGCTCTACCTGGAACGGAAGCGCCGAGGAATGGGCCGCTTGGGGTGCGTATGCGCGGCGCTGACAAATTAGGCTCGTAGCAGCGGGATTCTTGCGTCCAGGTTGGATTGCACGGATAGCGGGAAATTTGAAAGGTGCCGAAAGCATCAACTACCTGTGCTCGCTTTGGTCTCTACTGTTAATGGAAATCATTTCTTGGCGCGTAAGTGGCATGAACAGAGTGCGTTCGCTCGAACGGTTAGTCATCAATTGCATGAGTAAGTAATACGTAAATAACAAGTAATACAGTTGATTGATGACATATGTAGGCATAAATAATTCAGTCAGTGAAAAGTTGATTGGCTAATTATTTATCTTAACTAATAACGCTGGGAACGGGAGCAGTGGACAGATCGTGTCCGCATGATTAACCAGGTAACTTGAGCAAATTTGGTATTCAATCTAGTTCGAGAGTGGCCAACTCAATAGCAGCCTCCAAATTTCGATGGGGCTACCCCCAAAATATTGGCCCTATGGGCCCCCATATTTTAACCTCGCCAGAATTCAACTAAGATTGGTGTATAATTTAATCTGCAAAATTTGGACCCATGGAACACAAAATTCTGGCCTCATCAGAATTTGAAAAAAAAAAAAAAACGTATGCCTAACCTATATCAATTATGGTCGATTCATTTGTGACCGCCAAGCAACGTATTTTTTCGAAATTAGGCACTCCCCGATTCTGTGCGACCTCCCCCCTAATTTCTAAAAAAAAAATAAAGTTTGCATTTGAATTAAGCACCTCTATTTTGCAAGGGAGAGTGTGCGTCCAAGGTCGCTTAGCGCGCTTGCTCACTCTACCGTCGATCCTGAGGTGCCAGTCCCAAGATGGCGTGGCGTCCGCTGCGTGATATCCTGCTGCATGTGTTTATTTTCCGACCCTACATGACAGGTGGCGGCACTGAACGCTAAAAACCGGCGGACGGTGACCCAGATAACTCTACCACAGTGTCGTTAGGTGGGCTTTGCTATCGTCGACGAGGCTTCATGGGCATCGCGAGCGCGCTTTGCTTGGTTTGGCCGTTGTTCGTTTGAGAGTCACCAACGATAGGCCGGATCGCGTTTGTAGAGGGCTGCCTACAACTTCAAGTTCTTTTTTTATATGTTTTAATTACGCACCCCCTTCCTCATTTTGAGAGTCGCGATCATAAAAAAGGGAGTTTTAGAATTGGGTAGATAAGATACGGGAGCCACCCGCGAAATTTGGCCTCCCCTGGAACCCCGAAATTCGACTTGGTTTGAATTCGACCAAACTTGGTGTCTAACCTAACTTGAGTATACCCAGCTCAATGGTGAGGCCAAAATTTGGGTGGGCCACCCTAAAAATTTGGTTCCACGAGCAGCAAAATTGGCTTCGTCCGAATTGCACCAAAAGAAACGGCAACTAAGCAACGAAATAAAAGCTCATAACGGAACTAGGCACGGAACTGGCAATGCTTTCCCATTTCTGCACGTAAGCAGACTTAATTGCGCCCCTGTAATTGGTTCTGGTTAAGCTCATTCTCCCTGCTATATCACACACTTGCCACCTGAAAAGTCTTTACTCCACGATATTTTATTATACTTCACTCTGTGTAAAACTATATACCTCTGGAAATGGGGACAAGTTTGCTTAAGTTGTGTTACTGCCCTCAAGGATTTATATTTTTAGCATCAACGTGCCTTCCATATTCCTTCTTCTTTAGGAACGTGGAAATCATCCTGGTCCTGCTTTTCGGCTGCTGGGTCGTGGTCCACACCTTCACTAACAAGCAAGGGGATGTCTTAACCAGCGCAGGCGAACTGTGAGAGACATTTATCCACTAGACGCTGGCTTGTAAAAGGCCAATATTCTCCTTAGAAGTAACGGCTGTTCTGCTTCAATTCGTAACCACAGAATATAAGCGCCTGTGCTACATCGCTTTCCTGACGGTTGCTTCCTTCGGCATACACTGAAACTACCTAACCCGTCCTTCAATTCCACATTTTATTTAGTCGATATCTGAAAAATGTATGAAAAAGCAATGATGCGTTCTAACGCTGGAAATCTCCGTAACACATAATGCGCAGGCTGTCCTTCTTAGTGCTTTTTTTTGCTTTTTTGTGCTTATTTTTTATTATTATCCATCACCAACTGCACCGGGCACGGCAGTCATAACGTGCATGCCAAGAAGCTTTAGCTTTGTACTAGGCAGCACCTTTTCTATTCTAATTGTAGAAAGGAAGGCGAACGCTTCTCCCACGCTGGCGGATTCAGCCTCTTTTAAAATCTCTAAACAATGTGTGCAGAACAGGCTTTTTTTGTACGTGGTCTTTCCGCGAGGCTCTTGAACCACGTTTACGGCTCCTCAGTCTTGAATGACCCCCATAATAGACATTTGCAGCTGCGGCATAAGCCGCTCGCCATCCCTCAGATTCTGAGAAGCAAGCTCGCAAAACTCTGTTAATACGATATCGTTAAATTTGTTTCACACCGAAACCGTGCCGACATGTGTCGGGAAGCTTCTTAGTTGATTGCGAAAGCAATGGGTCCTGTAATGCAATAATATTAGAATGATGTGTTTACCATGGTTTACCATCTCGAAGCCAAGCATGGACTATGAGGAACGCAATAGTGGAGGCCGGGGACATTTCGCTTGAGTCGACATTGCGCTTCACACGGGAATGTTTACGCTTCGCTCCGTCAGAACACGGCCTTCGCGGCAGGGATTGAAACCTGCGGGATGAGCAGCCAAGTCTCAATGTCTGAGCTACAGAAGCGAGTCCTTATGATGCGTGTTGTCATTGTTGGAATAGGAATGCAGTGCCGAGCTCAGAATGTGAAACCCTCAGCAATTTACATGCAACCCATACTTCTCAAGGGCAGCTCCTGTTTTTGTACGGATTCTATCCTTGCTGCACTGGAGCGAGTACCGTCGCCCCTATAGTAGGCAGGTAGCTAGTAACTGCTGCGATAGTAATAATTAAATGAACGAAATGTGGGCAAAAAACGCTGTCCATCGTAAACACGGTGGACACACTTTGTAACAGGAAATCCTGATGTCCGCGTACATAAGAATTACCGAGTGTCTTTTTTTACCTCTTTGCAGATTAACTGATTGCAGATCGCCTGTACAGACATTACCGATGTATTTCTTGGAGGATTAAAAATAACTTTCTGTAAAAAGATAAAAAAAATGATATAAACTGTAACAAAATGACTTCATTTGACCAAAACTTGGACTTAATATCAAATGTGTCTTGTCACCGAAACCAAATTCACGAGCAAATACCCTCAATAAATTACAATTTGTGTCTTTGGAATGCCGTGAAATTCTCCGAAATATTAATTGAATGACGTGCTTATTACGTTACTAGCATTGTGGGTAGCCGTGTTTTAATGAATGCGACAGTGGCCCATCGCATTTCGTTGCACAACGGTAATGCGACGCCTAACATAATGTTTGCATGTAGCCTATTAGTGACCTTTAGCGCTACTCCTCACCGCCACCTTCTACCACTACCGTGCCGTCAGCTGTGCACGCACTAATTGCCCCTGCATCCCGAATCCGCCGGCATTTGACGGAAACGTGGCGCCATCTGTCGTCATCAGGATGATCTGCGCATGAGTAGTGACTCTCGCGCGGTAGCGGTAGACGGTGACAGTCAGCAGTAGCGCTAACCTAAAGGTCTTTATTAGAGACTTTGAAACTTTAATTTTAGCGCTACCACTGACCGCCACCGTCTACCACAACCGTGCGAGCGTCAGTACGAATGCGCAGGTCATCCTGATGACGACAGATGGCGCCACGTTCCCGTCAAATCTAAAGCCACTTTAATCGAATGCCGGTGGATTCGGCGCGCAGGTACGCAAGGGCCAATCAGAGTAGGCCCAGCGCGCGGTAGCGATAGAAACTATAAGTAAGCCGTTAGCGCTAAACTAAATGTTTCTGTTATCTCTGGAGCGACGGTAGCGGCACATGATGTCGCATATTGAAAGAAAAAGCGACTTTTCTGTCGAAGCAAGTTTTCCTTTTTATTTCGTGCTTTCTATCAGGCCGTCGACTTGTGTGGTTCGTTGGGGCATCGTGTTGTACTAAGGTGTTCAACCAATTTCACCACGCACCGCGTCTGTTTTTAACCGCACCATGTGCGAGTGCACGTTTTGTTGGTTTTATCGGCGTAGGAAACATTCACGCGTTTTTCTGCACTGCCATTTACAAACAACATTAGTAGCGTCACCGACAAATGTCGCTAGCTAACCGCAAAGAATGCACGCAGACGGGTTAGGTTCGAGATCGACTGTGAGAGCCTGCACAGCCGCAACGCTGAGAATACGTTCAACCCCCATCTTCGTGTCACAGTGTTCTGAGCGCACAGTCGGCCCGCGCTAATGGCGTTCCAAAGGCGATGCGATCGGCTTTACACGCGCGGCGAAAATCGCCGGACTCTTCTTAATGCAGCCCCGCCTGGCGCAATAATATCATGCTGTTCTCTGGAGGATTACACCCATTAAAATAATTGCGGTGAGCTAGAAAGAAGATGCGATGTGATGCCCCGGTTGTCGCATTCATATAAATCCCCGCTGACTACAGGTATGTAGCGCCTGATCGCTTGCGACACAAGGTGCAAAAGTCGAGCTGATAGCGGTGCTGTAGTTTCTTCTGGCCATTAGCCTCCTGGAAAGCTCATGAAAACCTCTACCCCCCTCCAGGCACCCGCTGGGGATTCTGTGCGTGTTGCTAGCATATTCCGTCCCCTGGGGCCAGCAGCACGGAGGCACCCTCGCCGTTGCCAGCGGCCTCGCTCGGGGTCTGCCCTGGGGCGCCATCATCACCGTCGCCGGGAGCGGTGCCCTCTCGGTCGTCCTCAAGGTTTGCTCAACAAACGTCTAGCAGTTAATTGCATGTTGTGTGAACAAGCTACCGGGTACGTGAGAATATAATGCGAATAACGAGCATGGTAATCTTGCACGCAACAGATTCTTTCGTAAACTCCAGTGCGATGCCGCTAGCATAGACCACTACTCCAATAAACCCTGTGCACACGAACAGAGCGGCGACGATCGATGCCTGAAAATGCGCAGCACCTGAGTAAAACGAAACTATTTCTTCTGCTGCTTGACGAAGACATCAGCGCAGACAGCCTCCCTTCCTACGAATACCGAAGCAAAACTTGCCCGAGCTTTGTAGGCAATGAACATTTTACAAGGAGTTCATCTAGTTCGCAACAGCTGACACATGTTTGCTGCTTCTTTTCCTGCTTTGTTGTGCGCAATCCGCCATCAGCAATAGACTCCGGCACTTAACAATAACTTGGCAATACACTGCACTTAAAACTGAATTACAACCACACCTCAGCTATTTTTTAAGCATTAGCATGCATTACGCTGAACAAAAAAAAAAAAAAAGACAGAAAACAAAAAACGCGTTGTTTGCGTGTTTAGGCGGTCTAACTGAAAAACTAAATAAAATGCAGAATTTTTTCCCACTTTCAGAACCAAGCTTGATTATCGATAACTAATACGCGTGTTGAGACATCGTAATGCAATTTCCTGCCTGCGACAGAGCGAGTGGGCACGACGGCCTCTCCCAACACAAAGGCAGTTTTGTTGAATGGACATCAATTTATTAAATGCTGCGGATAATAACGGTACAGCTGCATCATTAACCACATCAAGGTGTATCTTTTTTTTCTTCAATGAGCCTAATCTAGGTTGTGCAATTATTTCAAGTACAAATGCCAATGAAGGGCAACTTGTCTGACTGCCCTGACTGTCCTAGTAAAATCTGCATGCCATTGTTCGGGGAATGCACTGTTAGGGCAAGAAGCACGAATATACTTGAAATAATCGAAGCATGCCTAATTCGCAAGAATATAGCAGCGTGTGTCGGAACTTCGTCGGTGAATTTGTCAGAAAAGGAAACCGCGTTCCTCGCTGATCATGGCATGATCATGCGAACTAACTGGTCTTCTATTTTTTTTTTTGGACCGCTTTCTTCTGTATATCTACGTCCATGCTCTGCCTCACGAACCAATATTTTTTTTTGTGCTTCAGGCTTTGCTAAAATGAGAAAACTCCACCAATTAACCCAAAAAAAACAGCCTTGCTGCAATTCTTAGCTCATCCAAATATGGTTGTTTTAAAAAAATTTGAAATGAAACAAAATAAACTAGTACTTTAATGAATTGAACCATTTAATCTTCTTATGCGATGCAGCGGATTCGTATTGAAAAAAAAAAAAAGTTTTTCTTTGTATGTAATTGAGGCCACAGACCTTGACTGTCCGGTACTAAAATTGACAGCGCAATGGGAGAACATTCACGGGTGACCAACGCTGCTGACGGCAGAGAAGAGTGCTCCTCCTTTGTAGTCGAATAGTACTCCACAGTCTTTTTTATAAAATTATTATGCCAGAGCTCTTGATGACCCGTCGAAACGAAACCTCGGTGACGCGAAATTAATAGAGGCCACTCTCACGTCACCACGCGCCAGTCGATCAAGAGTCCTTGATAAACTCTTACCGAACATTATTAACATGTCACCCATTATTAAGAAAATAAAATAACTACATGTATGATAGTGCTAGCAGTAGTAGTAGTAGTAGTAGTAGAGTTTGGGGCACGCAGGCCCCTTCTTGAGGAAACGCAACTCTCTGGCTGACAACAAAACAGCTAGACGTACTACTAACTCATTTATCGCCTTCAATGCGTGTTTGAAGATCCTCGAGTATCTGTTAATATTCTGATGGAGGCTGCTCAGCACGCGTGCGTGCACGCTGCACCCAACACTGAAGTGCTCGATGGCCTGATAGGGCTATAAACTATACCGACTGCAGTGTTCGGTCCGGTGGCTTCTGTTTGCATGTGAGCGGTCCGCTTTTCTGTGCTGTCGTAATCTGTGCTTGCACATACCCGTCTATCCGATGTAACTTTTTCCACGGAGGGATCTTGTATACGACCCCCGTTCTACAAGGAACGAAGTATGCTTCTTCCTGCAGGAGTCAATGCCACTCCTTTGCTTCAACAGCAGAGATTACGACTGGGACGCCGCACTTGCGCAGCCTTCACTAGGCGATGGAAGAACCCATGGGAGTAGAGGAGGGCAGCAGGCCTTGCTCCCTGTCTTCTGGTTTGCTGTGGACGCCCTCGTTCTCCATTTTCCACTTCCCGTAACAGTTTGTCGGCTTCCTACCCCAGAAATGTTTTTTTGTGTAGCCCGCGGTTTTTAGGCAG
This sequence comes from Amblyomma maculatum, assembly GCA_023969395.1. Taxonomy (NCBI): domain Eukaryota; kingdom Metazoa; phylum Arthropoda; class Arachnida; order Ixodida; family Ixodidae; genus Amblyomma; species Amblyomma maculatum. The sequence continues at coordinate 13,282 of JAJIZL010044801.1, forward strand.
TCGAGCTGGCGCTTTATGCTGGTGGCCATGAGGTGAGCAGCACATGTCGTTTTTACTAGTTTCGAATGCGCCGAATCATATTTAAAAACGAGATAAATGTGCTTCTCAGAAAAGCAAACGCACATACAGAGATTAGAGGCTGCTGCCCTCTATCCACGCAAAGGTGAAGCCATTTCGAGCAGATTGCAAACACGTCAAGCATTTTTCTGGCTATGGCCTTCATATCCTAAAACGAGACCGGACAACAACTAGGTAGTCGTCCACATGGCTGAATATCTTGGTTACTCTAACTGTCAGTGCACGTGCTAAGGGAACAGGGTAGGCAAAATTTAAAACAAATCGAATTTTTATTTTCCTGCAAATCAAAACCCCCATTCTATCCTTCACATAGTCCAGTCCACCATTTACCGGCATGCGAAATATTTACTCCGAAATCGACATTTTTCGAAACCAAGGCGGTGGGACCAGCAACGTCCCCTTTTTTGCCTCTCCTAATCTGAATTTTTTTTTTTTCAGTGTCTATTTTATTCACATTTAGCGGGATGGTTGTCACTGATCTGAAAATAGTGAAAAACTAGCTAGCACATTTTTTTAGGCAAGGAAATAATTAGACGCTGCTGGATTACTGACTCACAGCATTTTGTTCGCGCTTCGGCGTGTTTCGTGGGCAACTGATATTTTCTTTATTTTGAAGCTGGATATTTAGCGCTCATCCAATGACGAAGAGAAAGAAGTAGTTCAGGAGACTGCGCTTCCACAGGAAGGGTCATGAATTGATCAGCAATGACACCAAATCTCCGCAACACAATCCAGCGGTGGACGCCGCGGTCACCACGCGCGTCTGCATCGAAGCATTCACGCCCGGTGAGACACACGAAGATCATAATGGCAAAAACTTGTGACCGTAGCTATGGCCTGATCGACATTAACCTTCTCTCGTTTGCCGTCGCCGAAAACTGTTAGTGTAAAGCACGCGGTGAGGATTTCCAGCTGGTTGAAGATGTTGCACGACAAGGAGTTGCTGGCAAGTTCTCCCAGAAATCTGTAAATTGGCTGTCAGTGCCCCGGATGGAGACATCCAGACGGAAAACATCGAGCAACATGGCTCGGGTTGGCATTTGAGATTATTCGAAATTTCTGCAGAGCGATTAACAGTCCATGGTTATGTGAAGCTGACTGACGGCGACTGTACTTCGTACTGAGGGCTACACGATAGGTCACTAAGCGGGTCGGGAAAGCAAGGTAGCTGGTAGAGAAAAGAAATATCGATTATGGTGGTGACTAACATGCTGGTGGCTATTGAAAAAAATTGCATCAGTATCTATTTCTAGAGTTAGTATTGTAATAATGCTCTTTCTTCCACTTCAAAGGCAATTATTTCAAAATGTGAAATTTTGCTGCATTTGACCCTTTTTGTTTTCAGGAACTACAGGTGAGAGAGAGATAAAACTTTGGCAGTAATGAGCAAAGGCTACAGAAAGTCTACTGAACTAGAATTATAAGCAGTAGTGCAGAATATTTTAATTTAAACGATATTTACTGCAAATGTTGGGTCAAAAAATTGGTAGGCTCATAAAAAAAGCTAACAAGAAATCCAATGTTCGGAAAACAATTTTTCCTAGTTCAATATCACTACCTCCCATTGCTTATTACAATGATACCAAGATGAATGTTCTAACCACAGCATATCCTGAGAAAAAAGGTCCCAAACATGGGCTAAAATGCATGGGAAGAATAGGGCCTATTTAATACAATTGTCACACGAGGATAAGTATTTAAAACAAAACAGCGCTATGCAGCAGCCGATGCAGAACCCCCTATTGTCCTGTGCATTTTGTTCTGAAATAATATGCATTCTACTCAGAACAAGCTCAATCAGCCCGCCATTCTACTTAATGATGATTGAGTCCACTGACATAGCTGCGACGTCAAGCGCATGTCTGCTGTCGAACAGATAATTCCTTTGTGGACATTTTTAGGGAGGAAAGTCGGAACGCACAACAGAAACTGCATATTGCGTTCGCTAGGGTATACAGGCCAGGCCTGTCTGGAGAGAAGCGTGCACTGCCGCTCACTATCAGGACAGTATACCTCGACGCTGTTTTAAGCGGTCGCCGCTCATACGTATGTCGTTACGACTGGTAGCGTCTACGAAGTTTTGAATTTGCGTGGTGTGGAGTATGTCTTCAAGTCTCTCCCAAGCCCTGCCTGAGCTGCACTGACCGCGGGTTTCTCCTGCAGGAGACCGGGTTTGGCCCATGGCTGACGGCGTACCTTCAGCGCAGCTCGTCTTTCAATCTAGTGACGCAGTGCATCCTGGCCCTCAGCGCCTCCATGATTACAGAGTTAGTCAGTAATGCCTCGACGGTCGCCGTCCTGCTGCCAGTTGCTGTCGATGTGGTGCGTACAATATGATAGTGCGAAACATTTCTATATTTACACACGGCATGGCGACCACATGCCGTTTTAGCAGCATGGAATGTTTTTAACGTGACAGCGCTGAAGTGCTTTATCGCGGAATAGCCAACGTTGGTGGAGTCGCCAGAGAGAAATCCTGATTGACTGAAAGTCACAGCGTCACAGCAATATGGCCTCGCGAGAGAATTTAGAGCACCCCTAAACGCTCACATGATGTCACGCGTGCAGTGAAATTGATTAAATCATGACATGCAATGCGAAGTAAAGGCTGCCACATGTCACAAAGAATTTACCAGCAAGAAAAAAATTGCTTCTCTTCAAGAAAAAATGAAAATGATTTGAATCCACGCATAAAAATCTAACGACTGAATGACAATGAGTGCTTGTGTAATAACAGAGGCAATAGTTACCGAAGTAGGAATTAATTGAGCTGCGTTGGCATTCTATACTGCCTTTCTTTCATGTGGCTTTCTACGTTAGGTTACCTGACCAAACTTGTACATCGCTGAAACCTTTCTGTGAATAATAATTCATTACGTACGAAAACGTTCTGTTTAGCCTTTTAGTTATTTGGTTCTTAACGGTGGGTATTGAATAGGCCTTGGTAGATGGCCTTTTCTGTCGCAGTGATGGCATTTGGAACATGCAGGCGATGACCGCAAAGTGTAACCCGCTGTACTTCGCCATCCCGGTGACGGTGGCTGCATCTACATCCATCATGCTGCCCACATCAGGAGTCGGCATCGCCGTGCTCTGCAGCATGATCGACGTCGGACCCTTGCAGCTGGTCAGGGTCTTTTGCTGTCGCTTCGACGCCGCTAGTTTTGAGACTAGTTGCAGCCTGATGACCGGCGCGGCACCTTCATTCTCGGCACTGCAGTAACTTACGACTGTTTATTTCGTTACCGTTTTTTCAGCTCGTGAAGGGTCTCACCGTGAAGCTTATGGTGCTGTTCATGGCCATGCTGACTGTCAACCTCAACAATGACTTTCTCCAGGTGCCAGAGTGGACCTTCACGGATAACACCAACTATACATTATCCCTGTGTTATTAAAAGTCATCATTCTCTGCATGCATTGCTCGGCTCCCATCCTCTGAAGCTTTCAACGAGAAAAAAGAATTGCAGTTGAGCAGACTGATGCTAAAAACATTGGCAGTGGCTTAGCTCTGGTTAAGCCTGGTAAATTGCGTGAGCAATGGCTGCATGGCTACGCTTGTGTGGTTCGATAGTTTGGCTACAGATTAACACATGGCACACAATGGTTACGATTGTTCTTCCGGCGATTCTTCAGCGCGCTGTGTTCGCTTGGTGGCATTGCGGCGTTCCTGCGCAGTCATGTGTTCATCAGTAGCCGACGAGGTGGAAGCACTCAGAGAGCTAGAACGTAGTCGCCGAGCTTCATGATCTCTTCACTGCGTATGCGTAGTGAAGAGAACAGGAATGTACAAGGCTCCGCATTAAGACATCATGTGAGATGAAACAGGAGAAATGAGAATGGGCGTTTGGTATAACAATTATGAAGGATGGGAAAATCAAGGTAAGTAAAAGCTAACAGAAAAAAACGCAGAGAAATGAAATAATAAATACTAGGAGGAAGTGAATCCATTCTGGATAAAAAACAACAGGAAAGGGTGCTTGTGAATAGCATGCTTGATTAAATGGTTAACACCCATTTCCTTTTCTTTTTAACACGTAGTGCTATCTTGAGTATGCCCTTTGCACATGCTTGCTGACTGATACTGATGATCGGCTCCCATATATTCGGCGTGGTGGTTTTTCGAAAATATTTGTGCAACGGTTTCAAAAGATCATTGGAAACCTGTTTCACCCATTTCCTTTTTGTTTATGACGGTCCCTAATTTGAGGTTGAGTTGGAGAAGTTTGTTTTGGAAGCGACAGTGTTCCAGTCACGAATTTTTATTGGCAGAGGGAGGTGCGCCCCTACTGATCTGAGTGTTCTCCTCACTTGCTGGAAACGCTGAAACTGCTTCAGCTGTACTTCTGTGTCCAGAGGTCCTATTCTAGACAATTCTGCATTTTGTTCCAATTGTGCCGTACGCGCGACATGTGCGGTATAGGATAGTACCAGGTTACGTAAGAACGCAATCGAGTTACGAATTCTGCAGAAATCGAGAAAAAAGTGATTGGCACCAGACATGAAAAACTGCGATGCTCCAGGAACCGAGCGACTGCGGTGCATTCCGCGATACGGAAGCCTCGGGTTGCAGTGAGGGCGAGTGAAATATGATGCGGCGTTGCGCTCTGAGTGGGTCATGATATAGTTGCGTTCGGACATTCGGCAGCAGCTACGCACGGAGAGGCTGAGTGAGTTTACGAGACGCGAGGAGCGTTACAGTTGAAGAGCAAGAATGGTAACAAGATATTCAAAGTGGCTTGGTGCAGAATGGGAGTGGAAATTGGCGTTTTCCTCATAAGAGCCAATGGCTTCTCACGTTCACTTATCGGCGGAATTTTGATGTAAGAACTAAAACGTTAAAGGCCTTCGTGATAAACAGAAGGTATCGACACATTTCCGATGTAGCCCCAGCACTGACTAAGAGGCGCCCGCGCAGCCGGTATGGTCCATGTCCGAGGTCAACGCTCGCATTCTGAAAGTATCGATTACTGTTAGGTACTGGCTGTGCTGCCCACCTCTTCCGAACAGCCGCGTTATGAACAGCTACCGTCAAGTCACCAAGTCTGCTTAAGTTTCTAACATCCTGTGAGGGCTTGAGTTGTGGAGAGCGTGGAAAGCAGCCCAGAGAGATGGAGAGAAGCGAGAATGTGTGTGTGTGTGTGTGTGGGGGGGGGGGGGGGTCTTCTACGCACACAGAAATCGATCAAGTGCAAAGCACACTGTGGGCTTTACAATTGGTTAAAATGTCATGCGCTGGCGCACGAAAGGCTCAGGATGCGAAACGCGAAATATGTCTGAGAAAGAGAGAGAGAAGCAGAAGAATAGAATAGCAGGGAGGTTAACTAGGCGATGCCCAGACTACCGTACACGGGCAGAGGGGATAAACGGAAAATAAAAAAAGCGAAAGCTGACTGAGGAAATCGTGGTATGATGCTAGGGCGGCGCCGCGCGCGCCTATTCCTTACTGTCGAAGCGGTAAATTGCAAATCAATAAAGAGAAATTATTTTCAGGCTGTATTAAAGAAAGCAATCAACACAAAATGTCAATTAACAACATCATATGATTAGAGCGCATCGTCATAACGGGCTGTTATTCTTTTTTTTTGTCAAAAAAGTAATTTTGCAAAAAAAAAAAAGTTCGATAATGCGACTTGAAATGCTTAAACCAAGCTTATATTTTTAAAACGCGAGTATAATTGGTTTCATTTCGATCTCTTTCAAATAATTTTAAGCTCTGTGGTTTTTTCGAGTTCAAAGTTGAACGATTACCTAAAAAATACGGCCATCTTTCCAGTGGCAGTGAAAACGTTAAACACTTTGCCAAGCGTTTTTCGAGTCAGTTCGTTTTGCTCCAAATCTATGAAATTTTTGATGACTTTTTCCTTTCCACAATGCACTTAAAGTGTAGGGTTTAGCATCGTCCGCATTTCGGTAGAGGCGCAATGCGGAAAACGTCTAGCACGCGGTGCAGATGCCCCTGTCGACATCATTGTGCAAACTTCCACTACGGCGTCTCCATGGCATGCAATAAAAACGCACGCAGAGTTTACATATTTCGTATACTGCTCGCAGCTACACGGTGTGCCGAGATTTGAGAAAGTATCTTATTGAAGAGGATGTAAGTAGTACAGCGTCGACATTATGCGACCTGTTCTTGACACTTCTGATCTCTTACGTATTGTGTTACACAATGCCTTCTTGGAACCTCTCAGGTATTCGGAAATAATTAAGCAAATATGTGACCAAAGGTAAAAAAAGAAAATTTGAATTGCTTATTCTTTATTCGTCGTCGGAAGATTCTGTTGTGCTGTGCTTTTTTAGTTTGTGCGACGTTTTACATATTTCAAAAAGCTAATAAACTTCTGAACAAGCAAAACTAACAAGCCCCGGTCTAAAGCGTTCATAATTTGCTAGAGCATCTCGGCCACCCATTCTTATTTGTTCACAACCATAGTTCGCACTGCACTTCGCCTCTTCGGGACCGAAGATTTGCTGCCCTTTAAAGATTATTTAAGGAAAAACCCAATTTGCGCACTCGTCATTATAGTTATCAGGAGACTACGTATAGAAATATTGAGTAAATTTAAGACGTTGGCCAGCCACAGTTTGCACAGTTTCCCATGTGGAATTCCCCACTTACAATTTTCTTCTTTTGCGCATTACAAAGTTGCACGAAGGGCTAGCTCATTCTTTAGGAACACATCTTTCTGGTCCAATCAATACTCCTAAGCCGTTTTTGAATGCAGTGAACAAGGAAGGCACTGCCATGACACTAATTACGTCTCCTAATAACACTCCATTTCAGCTTTTAAAATGTGCTGCTACTCCTAAGAGCATTTTGTGTTGTGGATTTTTCTACGAAATTTGATAGTGAACCTTCTGACTTTTTTTCACACAAGCAGAATTCTGACCATAATGGAAAAACTATCTGCTCGGATAGAATATGTATAATATTAGGCTTCAATCATTTGTTAATGCAGATATTACAGTTACAGGGCGATAACTCGGGTTCTTCCCGCGACTAAGGAATCCGTTCTTAGAACCATATAATCTCTCCCATTTATGCAAATGACTTCTCAGCCAAAACACCTTTTCCAAATTCTTTTTGCCGGACACTCTAATTTACTGCAAGATTAAAAATGATCACTGTCTCGCTTTTCTTCATTTATATATTGGCAAGATTTTTTTTTTAATTGCTGTATAACGTGCAGAACCTAAAACTCAACATTATTAAGCTGAAGCATTTCCACGATTGTTCTCTGTCAGCTACGACATTTACTACCACACCAACAGCAACTATCTTGAAATTACGTCGTCGTAAAAACATTTGAAGATTTGTTACTGTTATATGAACCTCAACACATTTTCTGTAT
>JAJIZL010044802.1:3692-53767 GCA_023969395.1 Amblyomma maculatum
TAATAATAATAATAATAATAATAATAATAATAATAATAATAATAATATTACACCAAAATATTTTTCTGCTAAATATTACTTTTAATGTTATTATTATTACTGGTAGTAGTAGTATAGCGGAAGACTCGTTTCACGAAGTTGGCACTGAATTGTCTGTAGGTAACGGCCGAATTAACTGGGTAAACATTATCTTAACAGTATTAATTATTTAAATAATAATAATAATAATAATAATAATAATAATAATAATAATAATAATATTTGGTTCACCGGAAGGTAAAGGCGCAGTATCTGTCACACTTGTGTCTGTGGACACCTTAATTACTCCGTAGCCCTCTGCTACGGCTCCTCTTTCTCTTTTCCTCCCTTGTGTGTGTGGCTCCGCAAGGGACAAATTGACAGAAGAGACGAAGACAGCGGGCTGTTCCTGGCGGGCTGGCTAAACATCTTCACAGTTTTAATTATTCATAATAATAATTACTTCACAGGAAGGGAAAGGCGCCGTATCTGTCACAGTTGTGTCTGTGGACACCTGAACTACTCCGTAGCCCTGCGCTACGGCTCCTCTTTCTCTTTTCCTCCCTTGTGTGTGTGGACACGAAGTCACTCTGCAGCCCTCCACTACGACTCCCCTTTCTGTCTTTCCACTTTCACTCCCACCTTCCTCCCTTCCCATACGGCGCGGTTCAGGTGACCACCGAGCAAGTGTGCCAGATATTGCGCCTTTCCCATCCTGTGAACCAACCAAGCAACACCCTAAATAACGGAGAATACTAAACTAACGTGCCTGACAGCGTGGAAGGTATATCAGTTGGGAACAGGTCCCCAAGGCCATCTAACGCAACATCGACCACCGTTTTGGGCACAGTAGATTGGCCATACACTGCAGAGTACAACCGCTTTACAAAATAAATTTTTCTTTCCAGCCCTACAACTCACACGTTTCGTCTAAATACCCAAAAATGAAAGTTCCGTAGTCATCGAATGGAGGTGCAGGCAAGTTCAAGCAACTTCCGAGATCCTCCAAAAGATACTGTTATGTTGTGACCCTGTTCCTTTGCAGGATCAGAAGGTTAGTAGAAATCACATTTGGTAACAAGCATGCAAGCAAAACTATGAATTTCAATGCTGCTTTTGTTCACGGCGCATTTATTTTCGCAAGATATTGAAAGAAAATTGTGTATGCTCCGCGTTTTATCCATAGCAATTGCCATTAGTTGCAAAAAAGATATCAGGTTTGGTCATGTAGCTTGAAGAACAAAAATGAGATTAAATTGCAGTAATATGATTAAATTGCTCATATACGCCGGAAATATGGCTGCTGTGGAACCATAACCTCACTCGCGCTAAGGCGGCTTATTCTTTCGGGTTGGTACCGATGTAAAGATGCGAATTTGGACTGTCAGTAGCAATCGGTCGCGCTTATAATTGCCGACCACTTGCACTCACTTATATGACTGCAGAAATAGCTAAAGAATCTTAGTGAATCTTCTCAGCTTCTTAGGGAATAATTTAGCCGCATTGAATATCGCTCACTCGTTCTGCCTTCATGCGCAATGCATGCCTAATACTTTTTTATGGTATTTTTAATTTTCAATTGCAACTGAGTGAGGATTCCTGGTTATCCCTGCCTGATGAATTCGAGAGCGACTCACCCATATAGATAGTATTTATATGCAGTACGTTCCACATGCTACCTTGAAAGCGACTGGCATTCGCACACTTGACAGAACGGCAGCATGTATGATTGTCATGTAACCTCCAGCAAGCCAGTGCTCTTCAGGTCATGGCCGAGAGTTTCAATCTGGATTGTAGCTTTATCTATTTAAACTGACTGCCTGCCTTTATTTAAAATATAATTGCATAGGTGGAGGACCAAACCCTAACCAATATAAATTATTCATTACCTTAAAATTAAACATTAACAATGAAATCTCCGGACTTCTGCTTTAACCCGAAATCATTTATTGGCGCATGAGTATCCATCCGAGCGTGTATGCGTGCGTCCGCGAGAAGTCGCAAAAAGCGCGAGATTCCAATTCACTTATATACGAAACTGACAACTCCAGGTATCCGATCCAGGCGAAAGTGCGGCGCCTTTGATTTGGTGCTTCTTTGAAATACACACCACACAACATACAGAAGCAGGCACAGTGAAACGAGAGTAAACGATGTTTCTGATTGGTTTACAGAAATAAAGGGCTCTGTATCTGTCACACGCCTCCGCCGGTACGTGAACCCTGCCGTAAGGGATGGGAGCAAAGTGTTGAGCGAAAAACGTGACAAAGATACCGTAGGAGAGGGCTACGGGGTCTCATCGCTCTTGGGTGATCCAAATTTCCCTCTAAAACCTTTCTTTTTCCACGTTCACTCCCATCTTGTGCACGGGAAGTGCGACAGGAAGTGCGCTTTCTTTCCCACAAAAGGATTTACAAAACATCAGGGGACATTTGGGTTGTCTAAAAAAGCCCTCGCTCCCACCAGGACTACTAAGCAAGCACACTGTAAAAGGAATCCCATCGGCTGGCGCCGACTACAATCATCAATCATCTTGCCCCGCCCCCACCATGAAGGGCAGCCTCCGCACTCTCCGCACGTACTCTTTGTGCCACCTCGTGGTAGACGCCGCAATCATAGCCGTCGACAGGAGCGAAATCACTTCCCATCGGCTATAAGGACGTCCGTGCAATTTCATTAAACGCATTAAAGTTCACGTGCTGTGCGATGTCAGCCTACGTTAATGATCCCCAGGTGGTCTAAATTACTCCGTATCTCTCCACTATGGCTCCTATTTTTCTCTTTCCACTTTCACCCCCTTCCTCCTTCCTCGCTTGCCTTACTGCTATGTTCAGGTGTTGTGAGTCAACTCCTGCACTCCCCTGATGGGTCTGAGGCAGGTAGGTCACCGCAGCGTGCGGCGGGGCTAGCCTGCACCAAATGTTTATCTGTTGTAGATCGTCATTCACCCGCCACCGCTTCGGTGGTGGACGGCGGCTGTTGTAGCGGCGCGCGTCTTTCTTTCCCTCTTCCTTTTCTTTCTTATCTATTTTCTCTTCTGTCTGCAAGAGGCAATGGAGGTGGCTGAGCTACAGAGCCAGTAGCAGGCCAGTGCGTTTTCGTTTCCTTCTTCCTACAGCCACAACAACAACAAGTGTGACAGATACTGCGCCTTTTGCTTCTTGTCAACCAAATTATTAAGACAAAGGCCATTAGTGGCTCATGCTGTCGTGGACAAATTGTGTCCCGCTTTTGCGGCGTTCTGATTGGCCGTGGCGGGATGTGTCCCTGTCATCAGCAACTCCACACTTGAACGCGTGCCAAGGAACGCCCCGCGACATTTGCTATGGTGTACCGTTCGAACTCACACTTGCCGGAGAAAGTGTTATAGATAGTGCGTCTTTCCTTTCCTGTAAAACAATTATAAATATAAATAGCGCTGCAACGAAATCCACAATAGCCTAACGATGACAGGCAAATTTTATGAAACGAAAGGCAAGCTTTCGCCATTCTCCTTTTAAGATTCTAAGACACCCTCTAATAATATTATTTGCCCCACCGGGGTGGTGCAGTGGTAAGACGCCCGACTACTGTGCTGGAGTACCCGGGCTCGAACCCGACCTCGGCGGCTGCGTTTCGATGGAGGCGAAATGTAGAGGCGTCCGTGTGCTGTGCGATGTCAGCGCACGTTAAATATCCTCAGGTGGTCGAAATTACTCCGTAGCCCTCCACTACGGCCCGTCTTTTTCTCTTTCCACTTTCACTCCCACCTTCCTACTTACCCTTACGGTGCGGTTGAGGGGTCCACAGGAAGCAAGTGAAGCAGTTAACACGCCTTTCCCTTCCTATAAATCAATCAAGGGTGGTGGCTCATTTTCCTCTTCCTCATCGTTCAGCCACAACAACAAAGATGGAGGTTTGGGGTTCGTTCATCTCTCTTTACGCCAGGGGATCAATCGAGTTTTATTTTCTTCGTGACGTTTCGACAATTCTTGCGCACCGTCTGCAAAGTTACGCTGCGGCGCCTGTTGCCCGAGTTGTCTCCACCCAGGAAGTAGTGTGTGGGGTTTATGGATATTAGAGAGAGGTCATCAAGAGTGTTAGATTTCTTAGAGAGCGTTTATCAATTATTTGTTTGCAGTAAAGGAGAAAGCACTCTACCGCAATCTGTGTGATATTGTCTTCCCAGAACCATTGTACAGGGCAATATATAGTGGAGGCCCTGGGACAGATGTGTTAAAGAGAGAGGTGTTAAAGAGAGAGTTCCTCCAGGACCTGACATTTTTTAATTTACATACCGGAATAATAACAGTAAAGGAGTTTTTGAAGGGAAGGGGCATTTTTTTGCCATTGTGAGCATATTGTTTAGTCTATAAGCATCTGGAAACAATTGATGATGTTTTTTTAGATTTTTGGGAAGGGGTAAATTTTTCTTATGGATTACAACGGATCATAAGGAACTGATTTTCCACTGGACTTCCACGGCAGTGGATATTTATGCGTTAAAAATAAGGATGGGGTTCTCTTTGACGTAATTATGCATATGGGCCTCCACTATATGTTGCTGTCCAGAATGACTGGCTGCAGAATCCCCGAATAGCTTCGCGGGCGGAGCCTTTGTTGTCTCTCCTGGAGCCTTAAAGCGAGGAGGCCAGTCTAACACTGCCTGATCATGACATTCATTCATGCACATTGCCTTGTGTGTCTTTTGTAGCGTTTTGTTCGGAGTTTCATTTCGCCTTATGTCGTGTGCCAAAAGTAGGCAATAACAAAATCAAATCCGATGCGTGGCGCAGTGGAAAAGCTCTGGGCTGGGGATCCAAAGACTGAAGGTTCAATTCCCCGGTGGAAGACAAGGTTTATTCGTTTATTTCAACTATAAGCTCTCGAAATGTGGACAACTATGCCGACACGGCTGCTAAAAACAGTATGAGCAATTAAAGGCATTCACTTTATTGTTACGCGTGCTTCATGCGCTTTAGCTGAGCAAAAGACGGAGTGGCAACAGATGACCACAGTAAGAGAGCGGTGGTGGTGGTGAACTCTTTTATTGCGCCCAAAAACAGGGGACCAGTTAAAGGGCCGGTTGCGCTGACTTAGAGGAGGTCGGCGGGGATCCTTTGGGATTCCGCGGCCTCCACCGCGCGCTGGATAAGCCAGCGTTGGTCGGCTGGCTCGGAAGTACACAGGAGAGACTCCCACGTTTCTGGGGTGTGTGTGTTGTCTTTGTTGTAATGTGTACAAGTCCATACCATGTGTACGAGTGTGGCCGGAGTTGAGCAGTGTTTACACATGGGGGCTATCTGATCCGGAAAGATCCTGCTGTATAAGAGGGGGTGTGGGAAGCTGCCAGTTTGTAATTTGCGCCATTGGACGGCCTCGCGTCTTGTTAGATCGCGGTGTGCGGCAGGATATGTGCACCTTTGGAGTCGGTAGTGCTGGCGTATGTCCTTGTAAGTGGTGAGTAGAGATGCGCGTGATATATTAGTGTCAGCGGAAGCAGGGTGGCTGATCATACTCTCGGCTCGGCAGCTGAGATCTCGAGCGGGAGTGTTTGCCTGGGCGTTTCCGCTGAGCGACTCGTGGGCTGTAGCCCAAAGAAGTAAGCGAGATGTGGAAGAGGGTGCTGTAGAACGTAGAATTTTTAACGCCTGGCAAGAGATACGGCCAGCATCATAATTGCGAATAGCCTGTTGAGAGTCACTGATGACGACTTTGGTATTAGGGTCGGCTAGCGCTAGCGCAATGGCAACCTCCTCGGCTGCGGTGACTGTTTCTGCATTGCGAATGCTGCAGGCTGTGCACCAGCTGCTGTGAGGGGCGAGAGCTACCGCCACCATCGCTGGCCTCGATGGATGGGTAGAGGCGTCCGTATACGTGACGTCCGGACGTCCACTGAACCGTTTCTCGAATTCACGAGCCCGATCGGCCCGTCTCTCGGAGTGGTGTTCCGGGTGCATCCGTTTGGGAATGCGAGGAATGCGGAGATTTAGGCGATATTCCGGTGTAAGTTCAGCGTAACTTGGGGCCTAACTCGGCGGGAAGATCCCAACTTGCTGCAGCACCGCTCGGCCAGCGTGTGTGAGTGAGAGCCGCTCATACTGGGCGGTGAGGGCTCCCTCGATCAGTTCGCTCACGGTATTGGAGTTTCCGAGAGCCATGAGCTTATGGGTAGCTGTGGACATGGGAAGACCTAGGGCCGTCTTGTATGCTTTTCGAAGTGACGCCTCTAGCCGTTCGCTTTCGGCACGAGACGTAAGTAGGGTCCAGAGTAGGTGATGCGGGAGCAGTTGAAAGCTTGAACGAGGCGCAGGAGGTTGGACTCTCGCATGCCATGATGCTTGTTGGAGATTTCCTTAAGGAGGCGTCCGATCTGTAGAACCGACTGGTCGATGCGTTGGATCGTGATGTTGTTGCTGCCGTTGGCCTGTAGATGCAATATCAAGATCCTGATGTTGTCTGTTCGAGGAATCGGGTTTCCTTGCACCTGGAGGTTGATGTCAGGAAGTATATTTGAAGGGCGTCGTCCCGGGGGAAGGGATGATGATATACTCGGACTTTGTCGCCGAGCAAGTGAGGCCAACTGTACTTAGATAATCTCCAATCCGTTCGATCGCGGTCTGTAAAGTCTCTTCAATCTGGCCGTCACTGCCGCGCGTGATCCAAAGTGTGAGGTCGTCAGCATAAATTCTGTGATGCAGGATGGGGGATGTCGGCCAGTAGCTTCGGCAGGCCTATCAGTGCGACGTTAAAAAGCATCGGCGAAAGTACGGCGCCTTGCGGCGTGCCACGGTTTCCCGGATAGATGATGGAAGGATCTCCATTACCGGCTTTAAGTTGCACTGTGCGGTCGGTGAGAAAGTTTCGGATGTACGCAAACATATGATGTCCAACACCGAGAGCTTGAAGTTGTTGAAGAATCGCTTCATGGAGGACGTTGTCGAATGCTTTGGCAACATCGAGGCCGACGATGACTTTCGTGTCTAGTGTACGTCTCATGACTACCTGATGATGGAGAAGAAGCATAACGTCCAGGGCCGCTAAATGAGGGCGGAAGCCGAACATTGTGTCTGGTAGAAGATGGTTGTCTTCAAGGTATCATGCGAGTCTGGTCTGGATAACGTGTTCCATCAGCTTTCCAACGCAGGACGTGAGAGAGATGGGACGGAGGTTGGCCAAGGTTGGTGGTTTGCCCGGCTTGGGGATGCGGAATAGATTGGCGCATTTCCACTCTTGAGGGATGGTACCACTGGCCCAACATTCTTGAAAATAGTCGGTAAGAGCATGAATGAATGCGTCGTCTAGATTCCTAAGCATTTTATTTGAAATGCGGCCAGGGCCGGCCGCCGAAGTCGTCTTGAGGCGATTGAGGTCTGCTCGGACCTCCGCAAAAGTGATTGGAGCGTCCAGACAGAGATTGTCCGCGCCTTTATAGAAGGGGAGGTTGGTTGTTGTTTCAGGGCGGATGTAAGTATTTATAAGCTCTTGTTTGAGCTCGTCAGACGTGCCAGGATACTGGTGGAAGATTCGCTCGAGCTGTTGGCGTGTCTGGAGCTTGCCTCCTGCTGGGTCGAATAAATGTCGAAGGAGGTTCCACGTCTTACGAGCCTTTGGAGTCTTGTTCATCTGGTCACATATGTTGTGCCAGCTCTGTCGAGTGAGTTCTATTGCATAGTTCTCAATATTCGCATGTGCGCGCGCCAGTCTACGCCGGACATTGCGGTCCCATTTCCGAGTTCCAAGTAGAGCTTCGAGCGACTTCTTGCGCTCCCACAGATGGGCGTAGTAGCGGTCGCTGTGTGGGATACTGTCCTCTAACTCGACTGTTTGAGTGGCGTCGGCCGCTTGTTTGACAGTTTCGGTTGTGCACGCCTTGATATCAGTAATAGGGGGAGGTTTGTCCTGCTGTTTCCTGTGCGTCCGGAAGGAGTCCCAGTCAATCACCTGAGCCGGCCGCGTACATTGCGTGGTGGGCTCGTGTATTACGATTTCGAGTACGAAGTGATCACTCCCAAAGTTTTCGTGAGTGTGACACCAAGTCGCTTTAACTCCGGAGGTCGTAAAGGCAAGATCCGAAGTTGTATCACGCTGTAGGCCCGTACAGTATCTAGTGGGGTAGGACACGTCCGTAATAAGGGTCAGCTGGTGCGTATGCCAGTCATTCCAAAGGCGTCGACCTTTATCAGAGTCATAGTTGTAGCCCCAAGTGCGGTGATGCGCATTAAAGTCACCGAGAATGAGGAGGGGTTGCCCCTGCGCCAGCTGATGGGCTTTGAGGAAAAGCGGACCGAAAATATCCTTATGAGCTCAGGGAGGGCTGTAGACATTAATTATAAACAGACTAGTGCAACGTTTACTTGAGGGTCGAGGTAATATCTCTAAGAAGACGTATTCGGGGAAAGTTGGATCTCAATTGTGCTGGAGGACAGTGGGATTACGTTTGACGAGAGTAGCTATTCGAGGTTTTACTCGCTCCGATAGGTAGGTACTGTAACCGGCAAGTTTCGTGTTCTTGTCGCATTCCTGGAGAGCTATTAGTTCGGGGTGATCACTCGCGTCGAGAAACTGCTGGAGGACCGGAGGCTTACGCGCGAACCCACGACAGTTCCACTGCCAGATGGTGGTGTTACCCGAGCTGCTCGCCATGATTAGGCTGGGATAGTTGTGGGGTTTGAACGGGTGTCGGCGCAGGGGCCGCGGGTGCCACGGCAGCGAGGAGTTTGCCCTGTGCTTCTATAGCTTTGCTCAGCATCTCAAATTGTTGCGTGGCTTGTGAGCAGATTGTGTGGAGTGAGCGTTCGATGTGAGCTTCTAAAGCCTTGATGTGAGTTTGACTTAGGTTGCAGCTTTCCTCAGCTTTGGCAAAACGCGCCTGCCAACCCTCCGCGGGTGAGTCGGTGTCGGACGTTGCTTTGCGTTTTGTGCTGATCGGTTGGGAGGAGCGATATCCATAGGTACTGATTCACATGATCCCTGCGGATGCGGGGGAGACGGAGTGAGTGTGGCCGTTGGTTTTTTGAGAGCCTTTACTCTGAGTATAAGTTGTTGGACGACTGCTGTCAGTTCCATAATCGCTTTGTGTGTGTCTAGAGTAGTGGGAGTCCCTTCCTGCGTACTCACCGGCTCTTGACGTTCTCGTAGATCTGGTAGAGATGGTGGTAGTCCAGGTGGCTGCTGCAAAGGACGAGGAGAGTCCCCTGTCTGCTGGACGACTGTAGGTGGCCTGGGATTGGTCCGGGAGGTCCCCTGAGAACCCATCCGTGGAGCGGGAGACTTGAGCGGTGGAAAAGAGCTCGAGCGGTCTCGGAGCTGCCGCTGCTGGCTATCGGAGCGTTGCCGGTCCCATCGGCTGGTGCGCTGGAGTGTGATCCGCTTGGCGGTCTCCTGGGTCTTGAGTTTCTCTTCCTCAGCATTTCGAATTTCTCCCACTTCCTGCGCTTGACTTCGTAAGGAATCCTGAAGATTTCCCTGCAGCGACTATTGCCCGTGAGATGTTCTTTGCCGCACAGGCGGCAGATTGGTTTGCACGTGTGGTCGTTGGTAGGATTGGATAGTCCGCCACCTCTTCAGTTGGTAGTTGTGCTTGCACAAACATCGGCTCGATGACCGAGCTCGCCACAGCGATAGCACACCTCGTACTTCTTGAATAAGTTGTGACGACTATTGCAAAAGTGGACCCAGGTAGGCACTTGGCGCTGAGCGAATGTGATGAGTACTGCGGTGGTGTTCCCGAGCCGCCGAAAGTCCACAAGGGTGGGTTACGGTTGTCTTGTAACTCTGCTTGGATTGTATTTCGATCCAGTCGGAGGTCGATGCCGCGAATCACACCACGGCTCGAACTATCATCTGGAGCGCAGTAGACTGATATCTCATACGCCTTGTTGTCAATGGCGATCTCTTTGAGCTGCATCACCCGTTCAGCTCTTTCGACGACTGGGGTGCAACACGCGAAAGTATTATGATGTAGGTTAGCTTGTATTAGGTCTTCGTTACGAACAGCATCCCTGGTGAAGTGAGCAGCAGTGTAAATCGCATCCAGTAGTTGGTAGGTTGTAATCTTGGAGAGTAGCAGTCCGCCCCGTGGGCGCACAATTAGCTTGAGGGCGTTGCTGGGTAGGTGGTAACAACTTTTATTGCCACGAAATGAAAGGAATTATTTCGGGCTGGGGCGAGTCTAGGGTGGCCTCCAGTCGGGAGCGACCTGTTGAGCTCGCGTGACGAGGGCCAGTTGCGTAGTTTTTCTTGGGCTGGCCAACAGCTTGTCCCATTCCTCCGCTGAGGGAGCTGGCAAGAGTGTCTTTGGAGGGGGATTGCTGGCGCATTCCCACAGTATATGGTCTTGAGTGGCCTGCGTCCCGTCACCGCAGTGCCGGCATGCAGGGTTGAATTCTCCGTTTGTAATTAACGATAGTCGGTAGGGGCTAAGAATGGCCTTTGTTTGTAGGCGTCTAAGTGTCGTGGCTTGCGCCCGGTCGAGGTCGGGGTGAGGGGCGGGGTACGTGCACCTTAGCTCGCGATAAAAGTTTGTTACCTCTGAGTATGTGCGCGGTGCCTCGACAGGCGCGTCCGTTCCCGATAGATCTCCCGTCTCCCGGTTGGTTAAGCCTCGGGCTACACGGTCGACCCCTTCGTTTCCGGAGTTACCCGCGTGAGCCGGAACCCATACAAGATTGATGTTGTGATAGAGAGATCGGTTGCGCAGAATTCGTGTCGCGAATGCGCTTACAGAATTTTTGGCGAAATTTTGAATGGCGCTTTTTGAGTCGCTTAGAATAGTTTTGGTGTGGGGATCCGCGATGTCCAGTGCGATAGCTACTTCCTCTGCCTCGCACATGGAGCTAGCATGAAATGTTATGGCGTTAATGAAGGTTGACTTTGGAGTGGCCATACATGCCACGTATGCTCCGTTTTTGGTGTGCTGAGCTGCATCCACGTACACTGCTTGTGGATCGTCCTCGTACTGTTTCTCAAGGGCCTGTGCCCTTGTCTTCCTGCGGGCATCATGTCTACCTGGTAGCATGTTTTTGGCTATTGGTTTAACAACTAGTCTACTAGTTATGTCAGCCGATAAATGGGATGTTGCGCACACCTCCTCAGTGGGGTGTATGTGGAGCTTGTCGAGAATTACGCGTCCCGCAAGGCTGCGTGACAAGCGGGTCACTTGTGCTGTCTTATGGGCTTCAATTAGTTCAGATAGTGTGTTAAAAATTCCTAACTGCAGTAGTCGATCTGAGTTAGCGTATACTGGTAAGCTAAGGGCCGCTTTGTATGCTGTTCTAATTATGCTATTAAGTGCATGTTCGTCCCTACGACGCAGATGATAGTACGGGCAAGCGTAAATGATTCTGCTTATCATAAAGGCTTGGATGATCCTGCACAGGTCGGCTTCTCTCATACCCCTGCGACGTGTGGCAATGCGTCTCACCAGCCCACCTATCTGGTGCGCCCTGACGCGTAGCCGGCGTATAGCTTTGTGTTCTGCGTATTATTCTGAATCTACATTCCGAGAACTCTGATCGTGGCTACCGGGGGTATCGGATGGTTGTCAATGTGTAACTGGATAGGTTCTCGAGAATCTGGTTTTACCTGTGAAGCTTGTTTGTTCCTTATAACTAATAGTTCTGATTTAGCCGGTGAACAGGTAAGGCCGTTTTCCTGCACATAAGACTGTACCGCGTCGATAGCTCGTTGTAATGAATCTGTGATATCTCCATCGGAGCCAGAATTGGTCCATATGGTGATGTCGTCGGCGTATATGGAATGATGTATTTGTGGGATATCATCTAACAGACGCGGGAGGCCGCTCATAACGATGTTGAAGAGAAAAGGTGAAAGTACGGCGCCTTGCGGTGTTCCTCTCGTCCCTAGTGTAATTTTGTCGCTAACTTTGTCAACGAAATGGAGCGTAGCCGTACGCGCATTCAGAAAGGCAGCGATGTATTCGTATGTCCGTTTGCCTACGTGTAACTGATTGAGGATGGAAGCGTGTGACACATTGTCGTAGGCCTTACTCACATCGAGTCCCAGGATGGTTCGCGTGGCTCTTATGCGATTTGTATCTAGAATGTCTTGTTGAATTTGCCACATAATGTCCTGAGTCGAAAGACCTGCTCGAAACCCAATCATGGACGGGGGAAACGTGCCTTCCGCATCGGTGTGCATAAGGAGCCTGTTTAAGACAACGTGTTCCATTACCTTCCCGAGACATGACGTTAGCGAGATTGGGCGGAGGTTCCCCATCTCGAGTCTTTTGCTCAGTTTAGGTATGAAAATAATTTTAGCGTGCTTCCATTCCTCAGGGACGCTGCCCTCTGTCCAGTACCTGTTGAAGAGGTCCGTAAGAGCCTCTACTGACTGGTCTTCTAAATTGCGCAACATCTTATTGGTGATGCAATCTTCCCCCGGTGCCGAGGTGGTGTTAATTTTGTTAAGAGCAGCCCTAATCTCTGCTACAGTAAAGACGCTATCCATGCGAGGATTATCCAATCCTGAGTACACATCTGGCGTGGGTATATCCTGGGAGGTGTTAATGTATTTATATTTTAAAGTGGTAATGAGCTCTTCGTCGGTGCCTTGGAAAGATTGCGAGATCCTATGTAGGTTCTTGTGGGAATCTGCCTTAGTTCTCGTAGGATCCAGTAAATGTCTAAGTAAAAACCACGTGTTCTTGTTGCCCAGTTGCCCATTAAGGCGGTCGCAAGTCTGATGCCACTGTTCTCGGCTAAGTTCCCACGAGCAAGCCTCGATTTCATTTTCAAGCCGGGTTAGCCAAATTTTTAAACGACGGTTGTGCTTATTTTTAAGCCATCGAGCATGGATACTTCCTTGTGCTTCAATCATGTGCACTAGCTTAGCGTCCGGACTGGGACTGCTGTCCTCCAGGGCAACAGTTTTTGAAGTGTTTGCGGCGTCTTGCAACATACGCTCCGTCCATTGTCTTAAATCTACTATACTTTCCGCTGGCCTTTGCGAGCGGACATATCTAAAGGCGTCCCAGTTCGTGTGCTTCACTTCCTGGCGACGCATTTTGGAATGCGTAGCTCGGAAAGTTGTACATAGTACATAGTGGTCGCTTCCTATGTTTGTATTTAGGTTTTTCCATCTCGCATCGGGGATATTTCTGGCAAAGGTAAGGTCAGGGCACGTATCCCTGGTTACACTGTTACCAATGCGCGTAGGTTTATCAGGGTCGACGAGTAAGGATGTCCTAGCGCCTGGGCTGTCTCCCATAATTTAGTTCCCTTTCTACTGTTAACTGAGTAGCCCCATTCTGCATGGGGTGCGTTAAAGTCTCCAACAGTCAGCAACATTCCATTATGAGCGGCTACATGCGCCTTACGGAAGAGTGTGGCTATTTTCGTGCTGTTGTCTTTAGGTGGACTATATACGTTTAGAATGTAAAGGAGAGATTGTGTTCGTTTGTTCGTCTGGATTTGTATAAATGTATGAGAGACCTCCGGTATTTCCAAATCTAGTTGGTTTGCAGTTAGATTACGGTGTACAAGTGTAGCTGTGATCGGCCGGCACTCAGCCGACACTTTCTCATTGTATGCTGTATACCCTGCAAGCTTTACTTCTGTATTCGTCTCTTGAAGTGCTATGACTACCGGCCTGTTTGTTTGGGCCAAAACTGCATATTCCAGAGCCTTGCGCTTGGCTCGGAATCCCCTGCAGTTCCATTTGCACACTATAACAGGTGTACTAGCCATCGCGTATCGGGTAAGGTTCCGCTCGCGCGGTTTGCAATACGCTGGGTCGGAGAATGCTGCTGGGGGACGGACGCGCCGAAGCACCGTCAGCTGGGCATGAGAATGCTGTGTGGGCGGGAGGCAAATAGCCTGCATTTGGCGTTGGAGATGTCAGATTGCTAGGGGATGCTAGTGCGTTAACCCTGGTTGTAAGCGTGTCGAGTTTAGCTAGGACAGTTTCGAAAGTAGTCGGAAACTTTTCCATTGTGTCAGTTACTTTGTTAAGCTGTGGTATTATTTTTTGATAGTTTCCTCCACCTTGGCTAGTCTTTGGTCTATTTTTGCAAATCTCTCTTCATAATTACGCTCTAAGTCATCTGTATGTGGCCGAGGTACCAAAGGTGCCTTTCGTTTGTTACGGCAGTTTTGATCTACTTCCATGTCCTCATTGCGGCTGACTTTAACGCGAACGCAAGCCACAGACGACTGTTCATTTTTTGATTGCGCATTTGCAGTTTCTGGCTGTTTGATTTTTGCGTTAGACTGAGCTAACTGTTGTTGCAGTTGTCGGACTAACTCTGCCAGCTCCCTTACCTGTGGGTCGGGTGCTCGGCGTTGCTTGTCGTCTGTAAGTGGCATCTTCCATGCCAAATGTTTGGCAGGTCTTCCTTCTTCTCCGGAGTTGGAGTTGATCCGCGAGCTGCGTCTCTGGGACGATGACTTGCTCCTATCTCTGCTCCCACTGCGTCCACGTAGAGGGGGAAAACAGTAATCTTTTCGTTTCTGCAGCTGAAGTGGTTGACTTGTGGCGAGGTCAGTTGGGGGACTGCTGCTTTGCAGTGGCGGGAAGGATTCATCCCTTGGAGGTGAGAGGCTGGTTCGATGCTACAGATTTTTTGGCTAGTAAGCGTCCCCGCTGCCGAGGCGTGAGTTCAGCTTCCGTCTTCACCCGTAGCCCATTGTCGATTTGGGATGCTTGGTTCGGTCCCGCTTTGTCTCCAGGGAAATCTGGCACGGTAGGCCCTGATGTTCGCGCTTCCCGGACCTTGTTTACTTTAGTCAACCAATCACTGGCTGCTAATTTTTTTTTGTCCGCAAACTTGCCATAAGGCATATTATATAAACTCATGTAAATGGTTTTCCGTGAGGAATCGGAGCAGGCTCCCGCTCAGCGTTGTCGGTGAGCCATTTAGAAAAGTCCTCCTCCCTTGTTGTTAGACCCACTTCGCGCAGAATCTGTGTCCTTGATTCCCTTGTCCCTGCACAAGTCCATAGCAGGTGGCGAACATCCACTTCTGCAGCTGGTGCGGAACACTTTGGGCATGTTGTTGGTCCCATGTCAGCTTGCGATTCCCATCGGCATTTTACCGACGGGGTAAGGACCCCCCAGCTCTTATCCTTCTAAGGAAAACCTCCTCCAATCTCGTTAAGTTACGAGGGAGTGGGAATGTACACGGGGGAATGAGGGCACGTGTACTTTTCCTGAAAGAGGATGCTAAAATGGAAACAGCGGAGCGGGCATCGAAAGGGAGCCTGGTGGGGGGCGCATTAGTTTGTGGAACTTCGTGTGTGAGGTGGTAAACTTTTCTCTGCTCAGCATTCTCAGCATTGTCTTGTGTCCAATGTATCTGGATGCTTATCTTTGTTTTTTTTATTGAGTGCGTGGATTTCCTGGGTAACACATAGCGTCTTCGTCACTTTCTTCAGTTGTTTTATGGCGGCTAAGGATGGCTGCTATTTCTTCTCGAGAAATTGGGACGCCTTCAATTGGGAAATTGGGGTGACCCTCATGGCGAACTACGGCGCGCGGGCACGGTCTACGGCGCAGCCCAGCTGGCGAGCGTTGCTGCGACGCAGGTGGCGAACGCCACTGCGACGCAGAGCTCCGTATTCTTCGGCGCGGCGCTGTAGGCCTAGCGAGGCATCTGGCTTGGTCACGGGGAAAAGTTGACCTAAAATGGTCAAAACTCGCTTTACGTACTTCTGGTTGGTGTCCCTGGATTCCGCTCGTCTTCAGGAAACCGGTGATATCAACGGAAGTATGCAACCTGGCGGCAGAGGACAACGGACGAACTCCACATGAGCTCCAGAAAGAGAGCGGCGGCGTGCAACAGTTGCAGACCCCGCGGTAGACACCGGGCTGTGTTGTACAAGAGCGTGTTGCTCAAGATTGGGCAGCCGCATGCCGCTCAGGAACTTTCAAATTCGTCGCCACGTGTTTTTATCAGTCTTCATGTTCGTTGTTAGCCAGAGTGGCAGCATCTTTGTCTACAGCTGTTCGGTCGTACAAAGTTCTCTCAACTAAGCCGAGTAACGGGAGTTACTAGCTCCTTTTTCTCCACTTCAAGATCATGCAGAGCCAGAGAGCAAGCGATTACGGAGAGACAACGGTGAAATACCAGATTGCGGGTAGTAGTGAAATGCACCAACAGTGGCTAAGTTATTGGATCAATTCGGGTTGCAGAGTTTTACGTCCCAAAGCGTCTCAAATAATGAAATGTCGTAGTTGAGGACTGGAAATTTCGACCACCTGGGGATCTTATCGTTCACGGATATCGCACAGCACACGGACGCCATTCAATTTCGCCTTCAATTAGTGAGAGAGTGAGAAAGTTTTATTAAATGCTTTGGGATCTTTTTCTTCGCCTTTTCAGCCAAGGCAGATGAGCTGTTGGCGTCACCAGTCCAAGGCACCAGTCCAGAGCTTAGCCTGTGGGTCACAGCTGGCCAACAAAACCTCCCGCTGCCTTTCATTTGGGTTTGGAATGGTTTGCAACTGATGTGCACTGCATTCCCCCGTTATGTGGTACAGGGTAGGTGTCCTCCCGCACCGTGAGCATTCTTCATCTCGTAATGTCGTTGGATGCATCGCGTGTAATATATGAAAATAATTAAGGTGCCCATGTGTAGCCGTCTCAGACCTATGGCCTCCTCGTAGCTGAGCTCTTTATTTGGCTCGAGATATACTTTCCGCAAGCCTCTCTAGTGGTGTAGTATTATGGCGTAGTCGGGTGAAGCGGATTCAGGTCCTCTAAAGCGAGACTTTTGGCCGCACGTTATGTTTATGTCCTCGGGCTGCCCTGTCTGCGTAAAGCTTCCCCGTGATCCCTCCTTGCCCCGGAATACACACTATTCTTTTAATGTATGGTTTTGTGGCTCGCTTGAGGAAGTCAGGATTTCCGTGTGTCTTAGATATCTTGCACCATTGCACATGTCTGCATGCAGACTGAGAATCCAAATGTGTGGCCAGACTTTCCCCCTTTTTCTTCCCTGTCTAATGGCGAGTGCGATCTCCACTTCCTCTGCCTCGAGGCGCTATCTGGCCATCGCAGT
This sequence comes from Amblyomma maculatum, assembly GCA_023969395.1. NCBI lineage: Eukaryota > Metazoa > Arthropoda > Arachnida > Ixodida > Ixodidae > Amblyomma > Amblyomma maculatum. The sequence goes on from JAJIZL010044802.1 coordinate 20,711, forward strand.
CCGTGACCGTGGTTACCGCCCGCTTTGCGTTGGTTTCGTATAAAGCTGCGTTAGTGACCACACACGTGAGTTGGCCGAAATTTTTCTCATATTATTTAGCCTTCGCCTGCTTTTTTTTCGGGTGTAGTCTGGGGTCCATATTGCGTTGTATGGGCCGAACACAATACCAATTTCTGACTTCCCGCAGTACCTCTATTCGTCCTGTTTCAAGCCAGTAGGTATATCCTGTACCCCAGCCTTTCTAGCGCTCTGCCTTCATAGAAACGCAGCCGCCTAGCGAGAGCGTAAGCACGGAGACTCTCAAACTAATATAATTGAGCAACCATTTATATCTAAAGACGCATTCATGGGCGGCGAGAAAGAAAATCACCACATCAAAGCCAGCAGTGTTCTTTATCGAGCAGATGCTTATTCCTATTAACACACTGATATGTAAAAAGTAAATTTCCAGCTGGAACATCTTAAATCAGGAATGTTTTACTGTCCAAGTCGCAGCCAACTAGCTAAGTTTACTGATGTCGACCACGTGAAGTTATTTTACGTGCATTGAGATCGAACAGCACATAGAAGCCTCTCCGCTTCGCGTCCATCCAAACCAAGCCTCTGGTGCTCAGGCTTGAACTCGAGTACTCCGAAACAGTAGTCGGGCATCTCAACCCAGATTCGTAGCTAATGCAATGAAGGCAATGATACTCACTCAGTTTCCTGCGTATTCTGTCAATCGTAGTGTTTGCCGTTCTCGACTGAAGAAAGATCAGGACAGGTATCTCTAGCGACGCAACTACCGATTCGCGTCGGATGCTGCGGGTCCGTGAAAATGTCAGGCCGACAAAAAATTATTGTTGCTAGTTTAGTACATTTCACTTTTTCAATACTGTAGCCCCACAAGGAGCTAGGCGCGTGGAACTGCCCGACTGTCATGAGATGTCTTCGCCATCTTAGATGATATTTCAAAGCTCTCGTCAAAGGTCGCTTTCATTTGCTATGGTCGGCTATAATATTTAGCACATACGTACTCGGTAATAGTTGAATAAATGTATATTGAATCACAGTTGTGCTTCTAAACCTGTTGCAAGCAGTGTGTATTTTGCGAACCAAAGTACACGTACAAATGTTGGTTTGGTGTGTACTATAAGAGGCTAATTTTGCCTCGGTTTTGGCGTGCTGATTGACTCTAATTTCGGGTTAGGGGTTCAAGCTATCGATAAGTAGCTGTAAGGATGCTTTTTCATATTTTAGCCCTGGCAGCTCCACTGTATGATCTTTATTCTATGTTGTGGCGCCATCGAGGAAGGTTGATTGGTTGGTTGGTTGGTTCACAGGAAGGGAAAGGCGCAGTATCTGTCACACTTGCTCTGTGGACACCTGAACCGCGCCGTAAGGGAAGGGATGAAGGTGGGAGTGAAAGTGGAAAGAGAGAAAGGGGAGCCGTAGTGGAGTGCTGCGGAGTAATTTCGACCACCTGCGGATCTTTAACGTGCAGACATCGCACAGCACACGGACGCCACTTCGTTTCGCCTCCATCGAAACGCAGCCGCCGTGGTCGGGTTCGAGGATGGAGGTTCATAATCTCGAATCAAGTGTGGAAATCTATTTAAGGCTTTGGCTACAACCGGCCTGCGGTTGGCGGGGCTTATTGCTTTGGGCAGCAAACGCAGTTCTCGTGTTTTGGAAGTTTACTATCGCGGCTCATTTCAGCGACTTCGTAAGCTCTCTGTTTAACTTTGCTGCCATGGCGCCAAGTCTAGCCTCACCAGTTCTAGCAGTTATGCTATTTCTACCGCGAGGAGAACGAGGTAGTAGTTTGTGTTTTTTTAAACGATCACTTCTACCCCTTTTGAAGTGAAAGCTTCACTACGCCAGGTAGTTCGTGGCATCAGTGTGCACGTTTTTTTACCTTCGTGTGGCATGTAGAGACACAACTCTTTCCCTTTCTTACAAACCACAATTTTGTGACGCTGACAGAATGTATACTGTGCCTTTTTTTCCCCAAAATCTAATTTAAACGGAGCGCAGCTCTGGGTTGTGAGACACCTTGAACAACTTCGAAAGTCAATGGAAGATGCTTCCTTCCTTATAAATGAATCTACGAAAAGCTCCAGAAGGCACTTTGGACAACTAAATTCTCTGTGACTGAAGTGCGATGAGTCAAAATTTCTTGTTGCGCGGTGAATTGTAGCCCTTCACTACGGTATCTATATCTCCCTCTCTTCTTTGACTCCCACCTTTTCCCTTCATTTACGGCGTGGTTGAGGTGTCCACAAAACTAGTGAGACAGTTACCACGCTTTTCCCTTCCAATAAATCAATCAGTCCGAGGATAATTACGAATAAACTGCGCCTTTTCTATCCTGAAAATCAATTTCAAATGCCGCTGACGCCTTCAGTACTAACGTATCGTTGAAATTTGGGTCTGATTCTGTTTGCTGTGTAATGCGGTGTTCGATGAAGCGGAAAATGACGGGCGCAGCACGGACGCCTGGACCGGACCCTGGCGCTTGACCTGCAGTGAAGATACTACATCGCGCGTCCCTTTTCGAACACAGCGAGCAATCCATTGAAGGCATAAGAGATCAACGGCGTCCTATGATTCGTCTACAGGAAATGAAAGGCGCAATATCTGTCACTCGCGGAATCTAGCTATCATTCTTCCTGTAGATGATGAGAATTATGAAACGCGTTTAGCGATCTCACCATTTAATGCACACGGATGATGTATTTACCTAAGATAGCTTGTTATTTAGCTTTTTTTTTCATCTTAAAGTTAGAACAAATATTACAGCAATATCTAGCACTTGTATAATTTCGTTTTCCATAGACTCCGTAGTGGAGGACGCCGGAAACTTCGAACACCTGGGGTTCTTCAGCGCGCACTGACGTCGCACAGCACACGGGCGCCTTGCTTTTCGCCTCTGAAAAACGGGCGCCGAGGCCGGGATTCGATCCCGCGTCCTTGGGAACAGTCGCCAAGCACTGTAAACACTGCGCCACCCCGACGGGGTTGACATATTTGAATGTATTTTCAATGTTCAATTAGGTAACCGATAAATTACAATCTAAAGTTCATTTATTAACATAATGAATCATTGACTTTACTTATGATCAAGTGGAGAGTTTGAATCACTCTTTTTAATTTTTCATTTTTATTTATTCAGTTATAGGTAAACTGCAATTTAAAATTTTTTTCAGCAATATCACGCATCTTACATATATGCAGAATATTTTAAAGCTATAACTACCATTTTTTTAATTTTTATTCATTTTCATTCGTATATATTTCAAAAAAATCAGTAATGATTTCACGAACTCTTCATCGCATATCGCACACCCTTTAATCGTGAATAACGAGAACCATAAATTATGATACGATATCTTGTATGCATTCCGACTCTTTCTTATACACACTGACGACAACTGTTACTACTACTGCTCCTATGATTAGGCGAACGACGGCTTTTCGACGAAACAAACTGTATAACCTATTGCCTAATATTTTTTTCTTTAACGTTTTATGCCTTGTGAACTGGTTTTACTGAAAAACAGCGCCCCACATGAGTATTTCTTATCTGCGTACGTGTTTTTTATGCAGTTCGGATAAATGTTTTACAAAGCTATGCTTCAACTAGCCCAGAAACGTGTTTGTTCAGTAGTGCAAAGCTGCGCAGATTGCAGTATAAAGATAATGTGCAACCCGATTTGAGCCCACCACAAAATGGCCGCAGCCGGCTTCACCCAAGCCTGAAAGGACTATAGGGATGACTATAGGGGACTTTCATTAGAGCAGTTATATATCGTCCTTGGTCGGGCTTCAAATCTACCGCTTACCTGAGAGCGTAGCTCTCATCGAAGAGAAAGAGTGGCAACAGAAGTGTTGTGGCCCTCAATGCCTGTAGTATCAAACAGAGCAATAGGATAACGTTTGGTTTGGTTTGTAGGGTTTATGACCCAAAGCTACTCAGTTTATGAGAGACGTCGTATTGAAGGACTGGAAATTTCATCTATTTGGGGTTGTTTACCGTGGCCTGATATCGCACAGCAGACGGACGCCACTCGGTTTCGCGTCCATCCAATGTCCGCCGCGAAACCAAGGTACTTCGGCAGAGTAGCCAGGCATCTTAACCATTGCAGCACGGTGGTGGGGCCCAATAGAATAAGGGCAAAGTATCTGTCTTCTAGAAAATTTCTTCTTTCTTGCCCATCCTCCTCGTTTATTATAGACTGGAATAAATGCAGACTAAGATTTACACCCTTACAATATACGAATGATTACTTCTGCAAATTACCACAGATACTGTCAATGCTGCGAAGTAAGCTCAATGCACTACCATGCTCCTAAGAAATGCCAGGGCTAAATGAATAGAAGTGACACACCGTACCAGGTAGCAATGGGTGCCGGCCCTGACCAGAAATATACTGGGCCAGCAAGCCTGCATCATCCATTTGGTATCCAGGTCAGGTCTGCCTAGTGGATCCTGAGACTAGAGGTGCCGATCATCTGGCTGCTGTATATTAATCTTTTGAAGCGAAAAGCTTCACTTCGAGGGTCAGAGCCGAGCTTCGCATATACCGTATGCCGTGACGTAACAGCCAAGGCCATCCGTTCAGCCCCCTGGCCAAAATCTGCCGGCGTAGCCTAGCAATGCTTAATTAAGAGGTGTGCGACCCCTAATTACAAAAAATTAGTCTCCCTCCGGGAGTCGAACCTCCATCAGTTGGATCCACAGCCCAGCGCTTTACCACTTTGCCAGGGCGCGAGTTATTTTTATCTCTTTCGGATATGGTACTTAGTACACGTGGTTATGTAAAAAAGGGGTTATGTAGACAGACTATTTACAATGTACTCTGCCATTTCTGAGATGCACAACAGAAAACACAACTAAAAGGCAGGTAAATATAAGCACCGTGTCACCAGCGGAAACCAATCTGGTTGAAAATAACTTTAGTCATAAATGTCCTTCAGTTGCAGCATCCTTCTGCTAAATTGGTGTCTAGATGGAACAACAGATTCAGCTTTGCGATCCAACATGCGTGCCTTCCACAAGCTATGAAATCCAGTATGGAGAAACATATCATATGGTTGGTTGGTTGGTTGGTTCATAGGAAGGGAAAGGCGCAGTATCTGTCACACTTGCTCTGTGGACACCTGAACCGCGCCGTAAGGGAAGGGATGAAGGTAGGAGTGAAAGTGGATAGAGAGAAAGGGGGGCCGTAGTGGAGGGCTACGGAGTAATTTCGACCACCTGGGGATCTTTAACGTGCACTGACATCGCACAGCACACGACGCCACTTCGTTTCGCCTCCATCGAAACGCAGCCGCCGAGGCCGGGATTCGATCCCGGGTTATGTAAAAAATGTATGTGGTTATGTGGTTATGTAAAAAATGGGTTATGTAGACAGACTATTTACAATGCACTCAGCCATTTCTGAGATGCACAACAGAAAACACAACTAAAAGGCAGGCAAAGATAAACACCGTGTCACCAGCGGAAACCAATCCGGTTGAAAATTACGTTAGTCATAAATGTCCTACAGTTGCAGCATCATTCTGCTAAATTGGAGTCTAGATGGAACAACAGATTCAGTGTTGCGATCCAACATGCGGGTCTTCCACAAGCTATGAAGTCCAGTAAGGAGAAACATATCATATGGTTTGTAATCAGATTTTGGAAGAGCAAGATACCGCAAACTGTAATAATTTCGAACAAAGTCTTTATGAGGAGTTTCTTGCAGCACATCCAAAATACAATTGCGTCTTTGAAATTGATGAAACAGTACTCAATTGTTTTAGGCACCACTGTGGTCGGGTCGTGCATAGCAAGGACGTGTGCCCGAGGCCAACCAACCGGATCTGCAGGGGCTGCGGCCAAGCGCTCCCAAAGAAGACCACACAATGTACACCCAATTGCAAACTTTGCGGCGGCTCTCACCCGACCGCCGACAGAGAATTTAAAGCCAGATACAAGGTTCCCTACGTCGGTCGCAAGCGTCAGTGGGAGCGCTGAAAGCTCAGCCACCAGCTGCCGTCGGAGAGCGATTTCCCACCACTCGACAACCCAGCTGCCCGTAAGTCAAGAACGCCATCGAGAGACCGTGAGCAGAATAGCAGCTGCAGGAGCCAGAGCAGAGACGCATGAAAAACGAAAACCCAAGGATACCGTCGCGCGAGAGAGTCAGTTGGGGCAACGCCGCACGAGGTATCATGAAGACCAATCCGAGCGACAACGCCAAGACAGACGACAACGCTTCAACCAAGGAACGTGAGATCAACGAGGCCCTTAAAAAGGGGAACGCGACCCTGCGAGCCACCATCAACAACCTCACCAAGGAAATGATTCACAACGCCCTCCGCAACGTCGAAGGGCGAAGATCCAGCACGAGCGGCAACAACAAGGCCGAAGAAACTACGACCGACGCAGACAAGGAGCGGGCAACGAAGAAGAGGGCCGACGAATCACGCATGACCAAGGACAACATGAGCAACTGCAGCACTGACAGCAGCAAAAACAACGTCGAGGCCAAACTCAACAGCCTCGCGCCAGTATAGCATCAAGTCAACCAAGCGCAGCATCTCGGAGAATTCCGAATAGGACAATCATGGCCTCCAACTCCACAGGCGTAATAGTGTGGGAGAGGAACTGCCGCGGCTTCGTCAAGAAGAGGGCAGTCGTCCAGCAGCACATCCAGAACGCGGCTCGCAAGCCCGACGTGGTCCTCCTTCAAGAAACACTAACGGACAAGCCATCCCTCCCCGGCTACAGGGTGCACGCGGGCCCGCCCGACGGCAGAGGCCTGTGCACCCTGGTCAGGAAGGGACTCACCTTCGTCGAACACCGGCTAAGGAATATCAAGATTGAACACACGATCACCGAACTCATACCGACCAAGAAAAAATACAGCATCTTCATTTTCAATATCTACAGACTGCAGAGGTTCAAAGCCATTCTTAACAAGGCAAGCACGATGGGCGGACAGAGCACGCTGATTGCATGCGGTGACTTTAAGGCGATCGATTCGGCGTGGGGCTACGTCAAGAGCAATGTGAAAGGCAGAAACCTATCCCATGACGCGGCGGAACTCGACTATACCCTCATAACCGACCCGGCTTACCCAACGAGAATTGGCAACTCCGTGGCCCGAGGTTCTAGCCCCGATATCACGTTCGTCAAGAACAACGAGCCGATCACGATCACGTGGAGGAACACAGGGGTGGACCTCGGCAGCGACCACATGATCGTGGAAATCGTCATACCGGAGCAGAGCAGTACCAACATCAGGATACATACGTAGATCGATTGGACTGCTTTCACAGATAACACAAATCAGGAGGCGGAAGAGACCGAAATTGACGATATCGACGCGTGGACCAACAAGATCCTCTAAGATGTTCGAAACTCAACCAAGGACATAGTAACAGACCTCGAAACGAGCAGAATGGATAGCCAACTGGCCCACCTTAATGAGGCTAAGCAGTCGCTACTCAACAGATCGAAAAAAACAACGCCTTAATCGTAGGCTATGAAAGAAAGTCGCAGAACTCAACAGAGCAATGAAGGGGCACTGTCGCACGCTATGTTCGCAACAGTGGAACGAGATATGCAACGCTGCCGACGGCCAGATGCACGACGGGAAAACATGGAACTTGCTAAAGCATCTGCTCGACGAAACCAAGACTAAGTCGCACAAAAGGGACCGACTGGCGAAACCCATCCATCGAGAAGTCAATAAACCCGGCGCCGATAAGGTTACGAAACGCATCAGCGATAGATACCTGCCGACTACGCCCACGGAGTGCCACGTGCCGTACGGAGGGCTGCCCAACGCTCGTCTCGACAGAGATATAGACGTAGAAGAAGTTCGCACGGCACTGCAGGACCTCAACAGCATGTCGGCCGCCGGGCTGGACCGCATCATCAACAAGGCGCTTAAGAACCTCAACGACAAATCCATAGAAAGCCTCACGAGCTATTACAACAAATGCTGAAAAACGGGAACGCTGCCGACGCAGTAGAAGAAGGCCAAGATCATCCTGATCCCCAAGCAGGGTAAGCCTGCCGACGCGGATGACCTTCGACCCATATCGCTCACATCTTGTGTGGGCAAGGTGTTGGAGCACGTTCTGCTCAACGGGTGGCAAGAATATCTCGAGAAAGGAGATCTCTACCCGGAAACTATCATTGACTTTAGGCAGCATCTAAGTACCCAATACGCCATGATACACCTGAAGCACCAGATCGGCGACGGCAACACCGGCGACAACAAAGCAATACTCGGACTCGACCTGCAGAGCGCCTTCGACAAGGTGAAGCACTCGCCGATCCTATCCCAAGTCTCGAAACCAAACATGGGAGAGAGGTCATACAATTACATCAAAGACTTCCTCACGGACAGAACGGCCAAGCTTTTAGCGGGGGACCTCCAAGCACAGGAGAAGAAGCTGGGAAACACAGGCACACCTCAGGGATCGATAATCTCGCCGGTGCTTTTCAATCTCGTGAAGATAGAGAGAGGCCGAAAGGCTCAGGAACATTAAGGAATTCCGACATACGATATAGGCGGACGACATAACGCTGTGGGTGGAAGGGGGAAGCGATGCCCACATCGAATCCACCCTACATGCGGCCGTTGATGCTATCGAAGACCAACTGGACGGAACGGGCTCAGATGCTAGCCGAGCAAGTCGGAGCTTCTCGTCTACCCGCCCGTCAAGCACTGCAAACCCAAGAGCAGCCCGAGAGAGTACGAGGCAATCAAAGGTAAGACCAGAGAGGGAAACGCGATCCCAAAAGTCAACAAGATCAGAGTGTTGGGAATGACGATCAAGACGCACGGCAGAAACGGCGAGACCACCACCCTGCTTACTGCGAATGCGGCGAACGCCACGAGACAACCCAAACGAGTCACGAACAAGAAAAGTGGAATGAGGGAAGAGAGTCTGATCAGACTGATCCACTCGTTCGTCATATGTCACGTAGCGTACGTGGCGACCTACCACAAGTTGAAGATGAGCGACAGAAACAAGATAGATATACTCATCCGCAGAGCCTACAACACGGCACTGGGACTGTTCGAAACAACGAGCACCAAACGCCTCCTGCAGCTGGGGGTGCACAACACGCTGGAGGAGATAGCGGAGAACCAACGCGCCGCACAACTCGAAAGGCTGTCTACGACCAAGTCCGGCCGGAATATTCTGGACAACCTAGGAATTGGATATCAAGGCAGGGAGCAGACGCAGCTGCCCGTCCCAAATGAGATCAGGCGCAACATCAGAGTGGACTCGGTACCGAAGAGCATGCACCCGGAGTATAACAAAGCGAGGAGAGCAGCGAGAGCCAAGGCGTTTATAGACCATGTATCCTGCAAGGGTGGAAGAACGGGCTAGTTGGTAAATTATCTTGGAAAGCTAAATAGCGCACTTCAAAACACAGACACAGGAAGGGAACGACAACGCAACGCTGACTTCAACTGCTTTTTTGTTAGAGAGTGTCACAATACAACTACGAAAAGTGGGAGCGAAAGACTTGATAACAACTGCTGAGCTTGCACGCGACGTAAAACACCCAATGCAAAGTTAAAAGGCGCACGATAACAATATAGGTCAAAGCAAGGCATAACGGCAGGGCTATGAAAAATAAAGAAGCGAAAAAGGGGGAGGCCAATAGGTATGAACAGTTAAAGATGGCACGATCCGAAGATACGTAAATTAAAATCGATAAAAAAGCCAAAAGGGGCATTAAGAGCGATAAGAGGTTGTCATTCCCTTCCTGTGTCTGTGTTTTGAAGTGCGCTATTTTGCTTTCCAAGTTTATAGACCTGCACGCGGCCGACACACACGCACGCTACATTGACGGGGCTGAGTACGCCAAGATACACGGCTTTACGACGGTTGTCGTCGACGCGACCGGCACCGTTCGCACGACCGCCAGCACGAGATGCGCCAGGGCAGATCAAGCGGAAGAGGTGGCCATCGCCGGCCATTGCCTGCCATCGCCGACCGCGACTGCCACACAGTGCTATGCGACTCGAGGCAGGCGGTGAGAAATTACGCCAAAGGCAGGATAGCGAAAGAAGCTGTGCGCATACTGCAGGCAACCAAAAACGACGATGGCAACAGACAAGTGAGAATCAAGTGGTTCCCTGCGCACGCGGGCGAGGCATCAGACCGCAACGCCAACCACAACGAGACGGCACACGCCGAGGCGCGCGCGCTAACGGACCGCGCCTCGGTCGACTGGCCGCTGTGGTTCAGCACCAAGGACCGAATCACCGACTACAATGAAATAACCAAGGCGTTCCGCCTAGCTCGCAGAACTCTTCCACCCCTTTGCTCGGGGCTCAGTCGAGAGCAGGCAGTTTTATTCAGAGCGCTACAGACGGACTCGCTCCCCTGCCCGTCGCTGATGTACAGAATGCATCCCGAGACGCACCCGACAGACAAATGCAGAGTCTGCCGAACAGAGACGGCCGGCTTCGCACACATTCTGTGGAATTGCAACAAGTACCAGGAAGAAGCTGTCTGGGAGGATCCCACCGCGACTGGAAGCAGCCGCTGGGAGCGACAATCAAGAGGAACAACTCTGGGCCGTCCAGCAGGCCATCAAGGCACTGGCCCGGCAGGGAACCAGCGAGCCGGTCATGGCAAGCGGGGACCCAGGCCGCGCGGCAGGTGCCCAGAGGATGACGTAGGCCCCGGCTGGAGCGGGCGCGCGCAAGCGTGCCTTCTACTGCAGGCCCCAAATAAACGTTTTACCAATCCAATTCAGTGGAGTCATATGTTAACAGGTAGAGCTTCGATGTGTAATTTAAAGAAAAGTGTTTTCGTGCATGGCGAAACCTGCATCTTGCGTACCCTCTTTAAAACATCATGACACTTAAGACAAAAATATAAAGAACGATACAGTGGTGGCGGAAAAAGCATTGCTATTGATTCCTTGTATAGTCTCCTGCGCGAAACAGAATATAAGTACTCCTTCGAGAATCGTGCTGCCAAAAACCTCACTGATGCATAAACATCCTGCATATATCCTAGTAACTGCGGGCGGTCAGTAAATTCTGAAGAAATCACTAATTCAGGAAGCAAATTCATGAAATTGACTTGTAGGAATGCTCTAATATTCGGATGTGAACGATCACGTAAAAAGAAGAAAGGGAGAAATAACAGCCTTACATACCGCAGCACTAATACAAGCCCTCCTGCCCAAACAGGTCTGAATAGTTATCACGTCGAATCGGTTTAAAACTGGATGACCAAATAAACGTCGCAAATATTCGGTGCAGACGCTGGATGTAATGCCTAGCACAGTGGAGGACCTGAAGTACGTAATAAATTTTTGTCGCCAAAAACATGTTGCACGCCTGAGTCAGACCAAATATTGAAAATATTGAAAGCCGATAGGGGACATTTGTATTAGCACAACGCTAGGCGATTGGAACGCGCTCTTTCCAGTAATCTGCACTTGACTAAAATGCATGCAGTAGAACGCCCAGATATTTAGGTGGCACACATAATCATTAAACTCCTGCATATAGGGATGGTGTTGAGCCACATGAACCAAACCAAAGACCAGAACCCTTGGAGTGATTCATCTGAACACCAGAAACAATGCCAAATTGTTCTATGCTGGTTATAACTTTTTCTATGCTTGGTTTATCATTGCAGAAAAACGCAAGTTCATGCGCATATGCAAGCACGTACACCTCATTTCCAAGGAGCGGGAAGCCATGGATACTACTATTATGTAAAAAACTCAGACAAAGTTGCTCCAAGTAAAGAGCAAAAAGCAGCGGAGACATTGGACAGCATTGCTTCACAGAAGAGTTGATTGGTACTGGGCTTGATAAGAGGCCATTTTACATTTAGGCTAGTCGAACAATTTATATAGCAAAGTTGCACCTCCTTCAGTACTACGGAACCAACATTTGCTCGTTCCAGAAGAGAAAACAGAAAAGAATTACGAACTGGATCAAATGATTTTGCGAGGTAGACCTGAAGTAAAGCAACCTGATCACCAGAGCAGGAGCACTATTCGAGGATTTTGTGCACAAAATGTACATTACTTTCTATGGCATGGCCTCTCAAGCCGCACGTCTGGTGAGGGCGTATGAGAGCCGACATTGCGAACTGAAGGCGATTTGATAAAATTTTAGCGAAACTTTTGCAATCCACATTTGCCAGTGTGATTGGTCTATATCCTTCCACTGAGCATAATGTTTCTTCATCAGTACTTTGTGTAATTAGGGCTGTGTGCAATTTTATAAAAGTCTCGGAAAGTGCTTCTAGAACAAAACTCGTCACGAAGGCATTTAACATAATAGGAGCAGGAACAGTTTTAAATCCTTTGTAAAATTTAGAGGAAATGCCATCAGCACCAGGCGTTTTGGAGAGAGGCAATTGATCAATTGAAACTTCTACCTCTTGCTGCGTGAAAAAGCTATTAATGGCAGAACAATCATCTTTTGATAAAGGGGTCACCAGGGTGTGAAACGCGAGTTAATGACGGAATTTCATACAGGAGGAGTGGCGCTAAACAACATCGAGTAATCATCCACGAATGCGGACGTAACAACATTCGTACTCGTAACCAGTGTGCCATTACGCAATAGTCCTGGAATCAGCTTTGCAGTTGCTTGATGACGTTCATCAAGCAAAACTTGCCGCATTGCCCTTTCGCAGCGCAAAGCACGCTTGACAGGAGATCGAACTAAGCCACCCCTGTATCGTTCTGCATCAAGCCTTTGTAATTTAATTTAGACACTAGGAATTTCGATCCAGGGGATTCACATTCTAGTTCATACAGATTGCACAAGTGTTTGTTAGGGGCCTCCTGATGTTTCCTGTACAAAGATTTAGTTGAGCCAAGTTCAATTGCTATCGCACGTACTTCCTGTTTGAAGATTCCCCAAGCAGCGAACAATGGCAGATCTCTGGAAGAGCATGACTGGTGCTGTGAGCGCACACCAATGATAAATTCTTGGTCATTTACCACTGATGAGTTTAAATTTCAATGTTCCTACTGCGGCCTAAACTTTGAATGGTCATTGCCACCGAGCCTGGCTACTACCATGCAATGATCAGAAAACGAAACCGGTATAGTTTGCAAACAAGCCAGCGCGAAATTAATGTACAAGACGCAGAGGTCCGGTCAAACACGTAGCGTGAGAATGCCCTGAATGTGGGTTAATGATATAAAAACACGGCAGAACACCCCTGTATTAACCTGTCCCGCATCTTTTGTAACACGGAACAAAACTTCACCGCTCCTGTCACTGCTTGTGTTTGGACTAGAACGATCTATGGGGTTGCAAACACATTTGAAGTCGCCCATTAGCACAAGATGTCGGTCACAGTCAAGTAAGCTGGCTATGTGTTAAAAAAAACGTATGCGCAGAGTCACAGTATTGAAAGCATAAACATTATTTATCCACCATGTCTTTCCTAAGAGTAGAAGACCGCAACATATCAACCGTCCCATGGCGTCGATATTATAAGTTTGGCCAGAAAAAGGCAGCGTCTTTCGGAGAAACAGAAAACACCCTGCCGACAAGCCCACAGCATGCGCAACAATGACGTTAGAATCTGCCAAAAAGGGCTGTAGCACCCTTTCGGTTTCCTCCTCGCTCTCTATCTTCGTCTTTTGGACTTCCACAATATCTAGACGCCTGCTGTACAAACGTCGGTGAAGTTACATCTGTCTCTCACGAGACATTAGGCCCCGTACATTGAGAGTTGCAAGCACTATCTCTTCAGAGACCGCCATGGTGACAACACATAGTTTTGCCTACAATTCCATTTGCCTGTCGGAAGACGGCGAAGCCGCCTCCGAACCACCGCCAGGCCTTCTCGACCGCAAACGCCGGCACGTCCCTTTGTGCTTTGACACTTGACCGCGACGACGATGCTTGTTGCCAGCTTGTTCGTCCTCCTCTCAGGACACTGAGGCACAGGATGCACGGTGTTTCAAGACTGGCTTGTCGCCAGCTGTGAGCCCGTCAGCCACAGAAACTGCGCCTTGTCTGGACGTTGTTGCACAGCAGCTGCCACAGGGTTCACAATATCTACTGTGGCACTTGCTAGGCGTTTGGGAAGGAGTGGGGGCTCTTCTGCGGTTGGCTCTTTGTCGGAAGCTTCACACAACATCGAGTTCTTCCCATTGCCCTCGGATGCATGAGCAGTATTTTCTTCCTCAGTAGGCTGTGGAGTGGCACTTAAAGACGCGGCCACAACGCCCGCCAGAAGGTCGCCAGACGCATCAATTAACTCAGATGCGTCCAGTATGTGCTCCCGTAATGCATCGCCAGGAGGCAGGACTCGGGACCGAAGCTTGTCCGCGTATGTGACCACACACTCCTCCCCTGTGTGGCTGAAATGCCGGCAATCTGCGCAACGCGGCGTACGGCAGTGCCGCCTAATGTTCCCCGAAACTGAAGCGAGTTACCTTCGCGGGCCTCTTTAGCCGCGCGCTTAAAGAGGCGGGTCGTTATCCCCTGCGGATTGTGCGTGCCTTCAACGTCCCTAGCCAGCTATGGGGCTATCGTAAGGAGGAAGTACGTGGACGTATGCTGGAAGAACTGGCGTCCACATTGGGCCTCACCCTCCACACCGACCCAGCATTTCCCACCCGTGCGGACAACACGGTGACCCGAGACACATGCCAGGATCTCACCTTCACTCGCAACATAAGACACGCAGACTGGAGCAACACCGATGAGACCATCTGTATCGACCACTGTATCCTCAACACAACCGTTTACACATGTCTCTTGAAGCGCCCCACAACGAAAGCCCGCATCCCCGATTGTACTACCAATCGGCACAATTTTCCAACAGAAACTTACACGAACATCACAGAGCAGGGCTATACGACCTGGTCCCAGTCAGTCATGGCGCACCTTCACTCCCATGAAAAACATATACAGCTCACCGAGGTGGTTACGGATGTGGACAACCACGTTCTGCATCTCTGGGAAGCATGACGCGGCCTCACGCGCCGCTGGAAGCGTCAGAAACACAAGAAGCTCAAAGCTCGCATTGCGGATCTCACCCGGCAGGCAGCAGAGTACGCGGCCCAACTCGCTGACTCTGACTGGGTGGACCGTTGCTACACGGCGGTGAGGGAAATGTCGAGCCGCAACACGTGGCGGCTCCTCCGAGCCCTCATCAGCCCAACACAAACACGCACGGAAACGCACAAATACCTACACAAAGCCATGCACTCATTCCAAGGAAACACAATGCAGCTGGCAGTGGCGCTACGCGATCGCTACCTGTGCACAATTCAGGACCCCCGCGGATCGGCCTACTCCTATGCAGGCAGGGGAAACTCGGAGTTGTATAACCCATTCCGGCTCAACGATCTGCGGGCCAGTCTGGCCAAAATTAAGAAGGGTACTGCTCCAGGCAGGGACAAGGTCACCGTAAAACTTCTGGCGAACCTCCTTGACTCAGCGCACCAGTGCATTCTTGACTATATCAATGCGATTTGGACAGGGGAAACCCCCCCTTCCCATTGAATGGAAGACGGCTCTCGTAACTTTTATTCCCAAAGCCGAGAAACCAGTCGACACGGACAGCCTCCGACCCATCTCTCTCACCTCGTGTGGGGGCAAATTTATGGAGACGATGGTCCGGGACCGGCTGTCTGAGTACCTTGAACAACACAGCACTTTCGCGGACACCATGTTCGGATTTCGCCTACACAGATACGCACAGGATGTGCTGGTCCAACTGGACCGCGAAATACTGAACGCCATCACATGCACAAGAAACGACAAAATCGTCCTCGCCCTGGATCTCAAAGGGGCGTTCGGCAATGCAACAGACAAGGTCATACTCCCTCACCTGAGTCAAACGCATTGTGGTACGAACACTTTCAACTACATCAAACAATTTCTCAAATACAGACTGTCTTATATCCGAATACAGGATCCAGAACACGGACCTTTTTTGCTCGGCACGAAGGTCACTCCGCAAGGCGCAGTGCTGTCCCCTCTGCTATTAAACGTTGCAATGAGGCGCTTACCTGCTCTATTTGGTGCGATCGAGGGGGTGCAACACGCGCTGTACGCCATCGACATCACCCCTTGGGCCACTCAAGGGCGTCTGGGGGGCATGGAGACCAGCCTGCAAACGGCTGCTAGCATAGTGGACCGCTATGCCCGCGGCTGCGGTCTCCAATGGTCACCACAAAAATCTGAATTCGTGCATCTGCGCCCCTCGCGCTCATGCTCGACTCAAATCAATCTCACCTTGCAAAGCGGTCCCATTCAAGAATCTAAGGAACCCAGAGTTCTTGGGCTCTTTATACACAACCAGAGACGATGCGACACAATACTCGCCAAGCTCCGGCAGGTGGCGGACCAGGTTGGCCGCATGGTCCGCCGGGTTTCCAACAAGCGTGGTGAGTTACAATGCAAGGACGCCTTGCGGCTGGTGAACGAATTCGTGACCAGTCGAATCTTGTATTCGACTCCCTACCTGCCACCTGCGGAAACAGGAGGAGGATACTCTCAAAGTTATCCTCCGTAAAATCATGAAACGAGCACTGGACCTCCCGGTTTCCACCTCTACCAGCCGTCTCATGGCGCTGGGTGTGGTGAATACTTTCAAGGAGCTTCGGGAGGCCCACCTCACCAATCATTACACGCGTCTAACAAAGACAGAGTCGGGTCACCGTCTTCCTGCCCGACTTCCCATCCAACACACCCAGCTCACAGAGGAGAGATGTGATTCCCAAAAAATGGAGGCGCGCCCTCCATGTGCGGCCTCTCCCCGCCAACATGTTCAAAGAGGACCATAATGGTCGGCGCCTGGCACGGGCGGAAGCCTTGGACCGCCATTATGGAAGCAAACCAGGAATTTTCTATGTGGATGTTTCCGGCCTGGTCCCTAGGGGTTGGTACACAGCCGCGGCCGTCCACAAGGGCGAAACAGTAGATGGCCTTACGTTCAAGACCCAGTCACCAATCCACGCAGATGAGGTTGCCAACGTGCTCGCAACCTCTGATTCCTCCTCTAAATACATCATAACCGACTCGCGAAGGGCTTGTCAGAACGTCCAGCAAGGGTGGACTACTCCCCTAGCTTACCGCACATACAATTGTAGTCGAGATTCGGATCACGCGTACCGATCTCTCGTTTGGACTCCAGGTCCCCAAGGTCTCCAAAGGAATGAGGCACCCGACGCCGCCGCCCGCGCGCTCTCTCTCCGGGCATTTCCAACGGGACCCGACGCGGACCAGGATTTTGATTTCAGCCCAGTTTACAAATTTAAAGAACTCTTCCCACCCCGTGCAAAGGGCTGGGGAAGGCTGACGAGCGGGTGCTCCTGCACCTGCTCACCGATAAAATGTTGTGCCCGGCTACTCTAAAACATTTTGATCCGCAATTCGACGGGCTGTCCTCGCACTGTGGGGAGGTCCCTGACACCTACCACGCATTGTGGGCCTGCCAGAAAAACTCATCTTTGCCCCCCATCCCTACCCCACCCGAGAGAACTGGGAGGGGGCCCTGTCCGGCTGCTGCACCCTAGAGGCCCAAAAGGTCTTAACGCCGCGCGCCCGCGCGGCGGCAAACGCCAATGGAGTGCCTGTCTAGGCATCCCACCTAGTGTATATACCTCTATCTATTATAATAAATGTTTTCACCCCCAACATCAATGTGTCCTACACGGTTTGCAATGGAGGCAGAGAGGTGGTCGGTCAGGTATCAAAACGAGGCTCTGCACACCACACACAGCTGATGTGGAACGTCACCAACGCTAACCCCTTCAGCAAGAGTCAAAACCACATCTCGGCTGAGCGTCTTCATCTGTTACATATCGGCAACTTTCCATTTTTCCCTCGAAGTAGAGCTGCCTTTGACATAATCTTGTAGAGTCTCTTGAATAAAGGAGCGATCTAAGCGTTCAGGTACCCAGAGAAGTTTCGTCTTTACCTCCTTCGATTCCGGATCCACAGCAGCTCAGCGACGGTTCTTAACCAACAAATCTCCACATGATACTAGTTTTCATTTAAAGCACGCCAATTTGCATGTAGCTATTCAGACATGCGACATTTGAAACTGTCCGATAAAGCTTATTTCTTCCAAATCCACCACTTTCCAAAGGGCGTCTCTGAAGTCTCGGTAGGGCACGGTAGGGGCGGCTGGTGAGGTCAGCATACAGAAAAACAGAGTCGACGACAAATGTACTATTTGGGAAACGGGGAAGGACAACACGGTAACCATTACTGCTGGCATTAACCTGAGCATTACGTCGGCCAGAGGCCGATTGAACCTTGCATTGTCAGATGCAACAGAGGACGCGCCAGGTGCAGCGACCATCATCATCCTACGACAACCCCAGGAGAGGCAAGGCCGGAGGCACTGCCTCCCGCATCACAGGGCTGGGGGGGGGGGGGGTTCTTTCGGGAAGCGGGCTTTTTGCAGGCACGGGGCTCATTTATTCTGGCTTACTCCCATCGGGGCGAATTCGCAGTGTCAGTGCATCCCGTCAGTGCCACCCGATTGAACCTTTGTAGCGGAGGGCATCGTGAAACGCTACCATATCACCACACGGTACGGCGACTTCGTCGTTCTCGCATCGCCCCACCCCGCCTCGCCTCGCTATGCCTCGGGTCGTGATGCGCTGCTGATAGTTCCGCTTGTCTACAGTGGGGATTATAACGGGATTCTGCGAGTGACAAATACTTCCATTGACGCGCAATTTCAAATGATCAAAGACTAGAATAGCTAAGTCAGTCAATTAGGGTGACGTGGAGTATAGGACGTCACCCAATCTGTCGTTAGCTATGAGGACCAAGCAGGAACGAGTGCGCACCAACGCCGCCGGGAGGCGCTTCTTGCCATCCGCGAGTGACAGATGCTGCGCCGCTCCTTTCCTGTAAACGAATTATAGAACGCCGGTGAACTTAGACGCCCTCGAGACAGAATCCAAGGAGAGTTTAGCTGCTAGCGAACGACTCAGAAGACTACTATTGAGCTTATATGGGTGCCGGCTCACTCTGGCAATCCCGGAAATGAGGCCGCCGATAACATGGCCCGAGGACGTATTAGCCGGGCAAACGGCGACCCATGCCGGGATTTCTCGAGGGACTGGGCACATACATTTTCTGAGCTCACACAGCAAGCACGCCTTACCCGTCGACTCTACCCCCCTCTCCACTCCCAGCTGTCTCACTCCCAACAAATGCTCTGGAGGCGTCTTCAAACCCGAACGCTTCTCACCCCTCAACGCCTATCCTTCTACCGACCCGTTTACCCTGAGTGCACTCTCTGTGGAGAGTTGCACGCCACCTTGGACCACACTCTTTTCGGCTGCCCTGCCGATCCTTCCCCGCAGGGACAGCCCGCCATCGGATCACGGGAGGAATAGGAGGCCCTCCTTACGACACAGAACCTGGACATCCAACTTCGCTGTGTGGACCGGGGTGCCAGTGCCATGGCCCTTCGTGACCTGGACATATGCGCGTAATGTGTGGGCCGTCCGGTGAACCTGGGCCCTTGAAGGGTCCAAACTCGCTCGTGAAATAGTTTTTTGCTCCTCCTCCTGGAGAAGTTAACTTCTGATCCCGAGGTAGTCACTGCTTTTCGCTACGTATATCCGGGCATAAGAGAACTCAGTTCAGTTCAGGCGTTCAGTCGTGTCCGACTCTTCGTGACCCTATGGACCATGTCACGCCACGCTTTCCGGTCTCTCACTAAGCCATCTTTAATTTTTCCCATAAAATTATTCTCCATCTCCCTCGTACCCATGTTCAAACATTAAAACTTACCCAACCCTTTAATTATATAGTACTGGAGCTGGGTTGCCCAAAGACCAAGTTTGTCTATACGTGTTCTCGAGTACAATATATGATTGCTGATGACAACCTTTTATTGCTGGCTGGATATATGGGTCCTAGTTTTCCGACGTCCAACTTCAGCGTTAACTCCACGCGTACTATGATTGGGTAACTGGTGCATGATGGAACGATGAGGCGGCTGTCATGATCAAGACAAGGTCATGGCCGGATTACCAAGGAGAGAGGACGCTGGGTTTTCATTATCACTCGCGGATGTGGGAACCACCGTTGGGGCTGTCATATTGAAGTGTACCAAGTGAGCGGTGGAGAGAATGATCAAAATGTTGGCAGAAAATATTTATTGATTGTTAATAAAGATGATATTCTCATTTTTATTGATGCTATTGAAGGGAGCCATGGAGACTATATTGTTTTACAGTTAATGGAAGGGGGAGCTGAGTCCCATACGGCTACGAGAATAAATTTAAGAAAATGAAAAGAAAAATACTAATGAAGCCAATTTTTCCTACACCAATATAAAGAAAGCCTAAGCGGGCCAATACGTTAATCTCTACCCGTGCTAATCGGCACTTGAGAAAGCAGGGCGGAAACGCGAATGCACACTCAGAAAATCTGTACATTTTCGGGAAATAGCGTTTGACCGTAAATGTTTCACACGTTTACAACGTGAACAATAACAATAAATAAATATGAAGATGAAGCCTAAGCAGGCTTCTAGATTTTTATATCATGTTTCAGAACCACGTCGCATTGCTCTTTTAGGGCAATCCTAATTACTCCTTCTGAGCTCGGGACAAAACATTGCTGAGGGTTTAGCAAGATTAAATATAGTGTGTAAGCAAAAGCTGCATTACAAATGGGTAAACGCGGTGCAGCTCGTTATTTACATAAAAAGGAGCCGGTCAATGGCACTACACATTTCTGAAGAGAACGAGGCGCATGCGCAGTTATAGCCTGAACCCGGCACGTCACCTTGACTTTACACAGTGTAATGAAGCGTTCGCTTCAATAATAGACGCAACGTTTTGCTACATGCTCGAAGGCTAGACCATTTCTGACAATATGTTCATCTAGTTAACTGAACCTATTACAGAATAGCCTGACAAATTATAAAGCATAGCCGAGGTTTACATTGCACTTATATTTACTCGTATACAGGACACAACTACGGCGGAATACTACATTTTTCTACGCATGTGGAGGTTCAGACCATTGCTTTTGCAACCTGCGCATCAAAGTATCCTAAAATATGCCAGCAGCTCTACACTGGGCTCGAAAGCATATAAATGTGAGAGTGGTGAGGAAGAATGGTGGGAAGCGCAACTTAGCCGAGCACGGCACACAAGAAAACCAGCTTATAGCCCACAACCCCGCATAAAAGACAGACACCATTACATTTGTTCGTCCCGCTTTATCCTATGCAAAAAATTCCTGCACCTTCATGCCCCTAATGGTACATCCTTTGTTTCTTTCATACTTGCGAATTTGATTCCGAAATCTCTTTGTTCCACAGAACTTCCTTTGTCTTATTATTTATTGTTCACTTAGTGCTGAGACTTTTGGGTATCCTTAAAGATTAAAGAAACTTTTATTAACGTGATAGCATTTTCTGTGTAAATATTTTAATGCTAATATAGTGCCCATTGCAGCCAATAAATTCTGACCCTTTTCACTGCCAAAGAAATAAGTTTACGCAATTCACAAATGCAAACGTCACTGCTCAGATGGCTATGCGCTAAATACGTACCTTTCACTGTTTCCATAAATAGACACATTTCAGACAAAACACAGCATGCCTTTAAGGAATTTTTGCGCACAAACTGTGTGGCCAATTGCAGGGTCGGTATAGCACATAACAATAAAAATTAGCAAAAACTTTGGAAAGTTTCTAAACCCAATTGCAATAAGCAGTTCCAGATACTGAAGTAATATTTATTCTAAGGCGGTGACAGAGAAGAAGATTGTATGAACGGAATATATCTTTGAAACTTTTGGCCATAAACGATTATCTATGAGTGCGGTTGAAAGTAATGGACGGCAAGGTTCATTTGATGGTTGATTTTGAAAGCAGAACTACCCTATTTGCTTCATTTCTTCAACTTGAAAATAATAAAATATATTCATGCTAGTGATCTACTTCGTTAGCTTGATCTGTAAATTGCCGTAGTCACTAACCTAGTGCGAGGCCATTAGGAAGCTATTATTGAGGACCACAGCTCGTTTGAAATGATATTAGTTAGTCATAACGCATATGATTATTTGTGCTTTTAAAACACCTCATTATTTTGCAGGTCACATTGTCATCACAACTTTAAGACAAGTTCAGAGCTTAATGCATAGAAAATAGTCACTTTAAATCAAAATGTTATCGTGTTACTATGGCATATTCTCATATAGGACAGTTTTGATAAAATGGAAAGGCGGCAGCTTGGTAGTGAAGAGAGAAAATATTCTTAGACTAACAAGGCTGCCCCGAAAAGGCCTCCATTCACGCCTATACAGAAAAATCAGCCATGATGCATATACTACATCCACAATATCAGTAAAGAGTTATGAAACCTGTAAATCAAGTGCAAATGTATCAACCAGGTCGCATGCCAAAACAGCAGGGTTACATTTGCGATAAAGCACCATGGTTCTTGACCACATCCTTTGTGAAAGAGTTTACAGAATCAGCAGTGCTTGACATTTTATTTTCTTCTAGGTGATCACTTCAAAAGGGTGGTGCTGGCTTGTAATCATTTATTATCATGATGATATAGCAGAAGTATTGTCGTCCAGAGCTAGTTGGCAGAAAGAAGTGGTAGATACATCATTCAAAACTTTACCGGTATATTATTCAATGATAACGGCAGCTTGGCAGAAAGATTAGCTCTCTTTATGCACTAGCGTAAAGCACCAAACTCCAGTGACCTCAAAGACATTGTAGTTTTTGGTTTCTGGGGTTTAACATCTCAAAGCAACTCAGGCTATGAGAGACGCCATAGTGGAGGACTCCGGAAATTTCGACCACCGGGGGTTCTTTACCGCGCACTGACATTGCACAACACACGGCGCCTTGTCTTGGCCACCAACGAAAAGCGGCCGCTGTGGCTAGGATTCGATCCAGCATAATAGGGAACAGTAATAGAGCTCCGTAACCACTGCGCCACTCTGGCGGGTTAAAGATATCGCTGTGGTGGCGCGGATGCAACAGTGGTTGTGGCGATGAAGGCGACGTGGTGTGCGCTTGGTGCGTTAGTGTGACGGGGGCTACGGTTCGAACACCGCGGCTGTTGCCTTGATGTGTGCAGCATTGTTGCGGCTTCGGTCCGCCACAACTTGGAGAACAGTTCCTAATTGCAACACAACACAACACAACATGAGTTCGGCTCATATACACGCGGACAGCACGGCTTCAGCCATATTTGACAGACAAAATATTCTACTCCTACAGGTCCTGCTCTCCGTCCTGGTGCACTGTGGTTCTCAGCAGGTGGTGAATCTCAGCCCAACTGCTTTATCGGCCCCATTCTTGCGGCTTATTCTGTCCATGTGCCTTGCCCCGTCCGTGCGGCTCGCCCTTTTCCTGCAGTTGACCCCATTCCACTGCAGGCCTACACCCATGCGCTGCCAAAAGACACGGAGACGCTGCTGGAAATAGCCGGTGCCTCTTGCATCGCATAGCGAACCGCATCAACAACGAGATGCTCCGCAGCGCCTGATATAAAGATACAGCAACGCCGTTCGCTCTTCAGTGGTAACGCGGAAGAGCACATTTTCAGCCATGTCTGACAGACAACCTATTCTACTGCTACAGGTCTAGCTTTCCATCCTAGTGCATTGGGGTTCTCAACACGGTGGTGAATCGCAGCCCAACGGCTTCATCGGCCCCATTCCTGCGGTTTATCCTGTCCATTCGCCTTGCCCCGACCCTGCGGCTCGCCCTGTTTCTGCTGTTTGCCCCCTTACACTACAGGCCTACATTTCTGCGCTGCCAAAAGACACGGAGACGCTGCTGGAAATAGCCGGTGGCTCTTGCATCGCGTGGCGAACCGCACTATCATCGACATGCTCCGCAGCGTCTGATATAAAGATGCAGCAACGCCCTGCGCTCTTCAGTGGGCACGCGGACAGCACGGCTTCAGCCATGTCTGACCGACAACCTATTCTACTGCTGCAGGTGCGTAACTGTCTTTCTATACACGCACAAAAGAATGACAATCGCTGCCTTTTGCTATTCCCGTGCCCACGGGTTTGCTTTGAAATATTATCCCAGTGCCTAAAAAATGGTTTTTTATTACTGATGTCAGGAGATGATTGAAATCCCTACCCTCCCCTCTTAACAAGCAGTGCTCAAAATCAATTATTCGCTAGCGCAATTGAAAGCTCCGCAGACAAAGTAGAATCATGCGTGCCTATAACTAAAGTAACAGCTTCCCAAAATGACGAGATACTGCACATCCTCATGCTTCTGCAGGAGCAGTGGGCTTCAATGACCACGATAAATCAGGAGCTAAAACAATGTGTTGAAGAAATCCGTCAAGGTCAAGAAAATATTGGATTGGTTCTCGGGGACATAGGCAGCAGGCTTGCGAACGTTGAACGAAAAATGGAAGAAATAGGCAATCTTAAAGAAAATATAGAACACACAATCAGAGATCTCTGGAAGCAATATGCGTTTTCGCAAGAGCGTTTGAGCGAACTGGAGGACAGAAGTCGGCGCGATAACTTGTTATTCCATGGAATTGCGGATGAAAACGAGACATGGCAGCAGACCGAAGCGAAATTGCGGAACCTGCTCGATAACGAGATAGCTTCATCGGACATTCAGCGCGCGCATAGAATCGGACAATACAAACCTTCCAGAAACCGCCCCGTTAGAGTGAAATTCACGAATTACGAGAGCAAACAAAACGTTTTGCAAGCGAACGCAAAGCTAAAGGATAACAATAATAGTATAACAGAGGATTATTCCCCAGCCACACGTCAAGCCAGAATGCCTACCCAGCTCGCCATCCTTCAAGGTCCACTACAATAAGCAAGTTATCTACAAAAAGTGTGTTACATACGATCCTATCACATAAAACATATCAGTATTAACGCACACTACCTCAAAGCAAACTGTCTCTCGTAGCCCGGTTACTAGTTCTGCGCAGTCGCCTTCTGGGCAGCAAAATGCATCGTCATTCGATTAACGCTTACAGAGGGGTAGTGGCTGCAGCTCCCCACCAACACACGTGCCTATCTTGTTGACTAACATAAGAAGCGCTAAAATGTACTGAACTTTCGTGTCTTGTTTTTATTTTTGTACTAACCGAGACATGGCTTTATGGGCACATTCGCGACAGTGAAATTCTTGACTCGCTTAACAAATTTCAATTATATCGATGCAGAGTAGCGCAAGGCAAGGTGGTGGCATCATCTTAGCCGTTAACAAACACATGGAATCTTTCGCTCTTAACATCAGTACGTTTTTGGAAATTGTATGGGTACATCTAAAACTAACCCACCGTCATGTTATATTAGGGGCTTGTTATCGCCCTCAGAACTCATGACCGACATTTGGCTCGGAGCTTCATGACACCATTAACGTCCTAACGACGCGATTCAAGAAAACACACATTTTTTATTGGGTGATTTTAATTTTCCTGTAATATAACTGGCTCCTGTAATGCTATATTCCTGTAATGCTATAAATTCCAGTTCCTCGATTTCTAAAATTCGAATTTTAACCTCGCGCAGATTGTCACACAACCAACATGCATAGCAGATACCAGAGCTACTATACTACATCTATAGTTCTTTGCTCAAGCCCTGAATTATCCCCAGAAACAACATCTTTACCAGGTTTGAGTATTCATCTTGTAATAAATTTTCACATTACCATCCCCAAACAGAAAAGATCAAAGACGACTAAAACACTGCGTAATTACCATCGCGCCGATTTTAACCAAATCAACCACGAGCTTAGCCTCTTTCTAACTAAGCTCCTAGAAGGCTTTGAGCTACGCCCCGTTGAAGCAAACTGGACATTGTTCAAGAACAAGGTTGCTGAGCTTACCAACTCTTTTCATTCCTATTCGAAATATCCCATATAATCCAAAGGCACCCTGGTATAACTCGCACATGAGGCGGCTATCGAACCGAAAGAAACGCTTATACCAGCTAGCTAAAACCTCACGCAGCCAGTTTCGCTGGTCATCATATCGCGCCGCAAATGATGCTTATACTTCAGCCGTTATAAATGGAAAAAACATTTTTCTCAGAAAGACTTCACTGAATAGGCTGCTTGCAAATCCTAGAAAATTTTGGAAAGTTGATAATCCGGGAGACAGGTCAAAATTCACTCTAACAAGCTCCGACGATGAACCTATTCCTTACCGTCCGTGAATGCACATCAATATTAAACAATGTTTTCTCCAGTTTCTTCGGGAAATCCGTCTAACAACATACCTTTTTTGTCGTGCATATAATTATCTACCAATGTACCCTGTCACTATCAACCCCGATGGAATCGCCTAAATTATTAATGGCCTGAAACCTTTTTCAGCTTTCGGACCTGACTGCATAATTTCAAATTTTTAAAAAGCACGACATTATATTCCTTGATTATTCGGTCTAAAGTATTCCAGCAATATCTTGAGCATAGTATAATGCCGGCAGACTGGAAAATAGGGAAAGTGATCCCAGTACATAAACCTGAAAACAAACATTCACCTAATAACTATCGCCCTATTTCAATTACCAGTATCCCCTGTTAAATTCTTGAACATATCCTTTTATCACACATAGTAAACGTTTTATAATCTAACTCATCTTTTCATCATGCACAACATGGTTTTCGCAAGTCATATTCGTGCGAAACACAACTTGTCCTTTTTACCCACAGGCTGCGTACAATTCTTAATCGTCATTGAACTGCACATTGCATCTTTTTAGATGTCGCTAAGGCGTTTGATAAATTTGCCACCGACTTTTGCAACTACAACTACTCTCAATAGGACTTGATACTAATGTACTGAAATGGCTTGAATGCTTTCTAATAGAACGTCAGCAGTTCGTAGCAGCTAATGGCACAAACTCAAGCTTACACCCCGTCCTTTCTGGTGTTCCGCAAGGTAGCGTGCTTGGGCCCTTACCCTCCGTAATATTCAATAACGACCTGCCTGATTCGGTTACCAAATCAATTCATCTATTTGCCGATGATTGCGTCTTTTTCCGTGAAATAAAAACTGATGATGACGTACGCGCACTACAAACTGATATTAACAATATCTCTTCCTGGTGCAATGCATGAGAAATGACATTAAATGTCAACAAATGTAAATTCTTACGAGTATCAAGGTCGACTGGCAACGTACCAACATATTATCTCAACAACGTTGCTCTCGAATCGGTAACGTCATACAAGTACCTAGGCATTCACATCACATCTAATCTTATCTGGAAAACTCTTCGAATTTATTGTGAACAAAGCTAATCGCCTGTTAGGCGACTTAAAACGGAACCTTCACTCAGCCTCCGCTAACACTAAGCTTCTCTTCTACAAAACCATTGTTCGTTCGCAACTCGAATATGCACCGTCAGTTTGGGATCCAAGCACTAATAATCTTATCAACCAGCTCGAAATGACTCAAAACAACGCAGCTCGCTTCGTATTCTGTATCACGGCACTGCCACTGTATCTACTAATCTTAACCTGTTTACTCTCGCAACTCGTTGAAAACTCGCACCTCTTTAATAAGATATTTTATCATGGTGACCTACGCAATACACTGCTCGTTCCGCCTTCTTATATATCCTCTCGCATAGACCACATTCACAAAGTCGGCATAAGTGCGCGGCATAAGTGCACGCATTTCTAACTTTCGTTCGTCCTCAACTAGAATATGCATCAGCCATCTGGTCACCACATCAAGAGTATCTAATCAAATCCCTAGAAGCTATTCAAAACCGTGCAGCACGTTTTATTTCACATGATTACAGCCGCCATATCAGCGTGACTAAGATCAAGTGGTCCTTATCACTCACAAGTTTACAATCACGTCGGGATATCGCGCTTATCTGCTTGCTACATAAACTAATCTGCAGTCACCATGCATCAACAGTGCCACCTACTAGACTGACTCCCACCTCTCACCGCCTGAATAATAATATAAATTTTCAACGTCTATTCTGCCGAACACATGCATTTAACTTCTCTGCCTTGCCACGGGCTATAAAGGGTTGGAATAGTCTTCCCGAACGCATCGTTAACATATCTGACCCACTAAAATTCAAAAATGAATTGAGTACCTTTTTGCAGTCAGAATAACGTTTTTATATTGCGTTCACTGTGTGCAGGTTCATATCGTCCAATGCCGCTAACTATTGTATAATGCCATAATCCTCGGTTTATTACTTCCCTTCTATGCTCTAACACTTATTTGCATTTCCAGTCCTGTATTACTGTTAACTTTTGTATTTTAAACTATGTACCATTGTTTCTTTTGATACACTGCAACCCCTCCCCCTCACACAATGTTCCATGTTTGGAACCTGTGAGGTATTTGTATAAATGAATAAATAGAAGTTTCATTGATTCATTCATACCCCGCACATTGAAAGACTGGCATCGCCTTCCCACTCCTAATGCAACCATCACCAATCTTTCATTATTCCAGTCTGCCGAGCGCAATGTCGACTATGCAAATTTTCGTCAGTACTGTATAACTTTTGCTTTAATTTTTCTGTGTTCATCTCAGAGTACCGTGCATTTCAACATTTCCGTGAAAATACCTTTTACATATTGTTTATTGATATCTCCTAATATATTTTTTTTAGTCCGAAATAATACTTGTACAATATTACGCAATTCTTAAATAAGCTGACATCTTTTTTTACTTGTACCATTTTTTAAGCTGTGTATTTTTTGTATTCTTGTACTGCACCCACTCCCTCTTTAATGTTCGCAGAGTTGGTCACAAATTCATGGCGGAAACATTGTACACGTATGACGTGAAACGAGGAAACACACACGAAGCAGCACAAAAAGGCGCAGCTATAAAGACGTACTTAGCTGCAGTAGAAAAGAGCCTACTCAGGACCGCTCCAATAAACAAACCTTGCGCGGCTCATGTAATATGCTCCGATATTTGAAGACCTTCTTATGTGCTGAACATGAAAGGCTAACTAAAATAATAAAAGGCTCCACTGCAGTACATTGCTGTGGAGTAACTTTGTGGAGTCGATGTAAGCAAGCGGAAGGTGGTCACACTGAAGGGCGAATAGCTAACCATAGAGAAATACATGGTACTTCTGAACAGGCTGGTCAATCTCTTGACACTGGTGTTTAATGGTGGAATACGCCATCTCCCGCGGCAACAAGCCCCTACCAGCATAAGCGACTGGGTGGAGCAATCTGTTGTGTTCTTGCAGCAACAAGGTACCAAGACGTTTTGATCGTACATCTGTGCGCAGGACGAAATTTATGCTGAGATCAGGGGACAATATTATGGGCTGTATTGAAAAAAGCGCCTTGAGTGGACCAAAAGCTGCTTGTTCGATACACCAGTCAAGCTTGTTAGGAGCTGATTCCTTGTTTAACTCCGTGAGATGAAACGACACCTCCGCGTACCACGGAATGAAGCCTCTGTAGTAAACGGCGAGGCTTAGAAATGCGCGGTTCTCTTTTTTGGTCTGATGTCTGTTGGCCGCCTATATCTTGTCCAGGGTGTCTTTAAAGGATTGCAGGTTTCCACACCCCACAACAGGGCCTACACCTTAGGGACACAACTTCACTTTTCTTGGATTTGATTATTAGCCAGACATCTCGCATTCTGCGGAACAATAGGTCGAGGGTTTGGATGTGTTCTCCGAGGTCTCAGTCGCCACCAAAACATCGTCGAAGTAGTGCTGTACGTGGGGAAGGCCTGCGATTACCTTCTTAATTAATCGGTTCAAGCCCACTGGGGCGGTCTTAATTTCGAACAACATGAACTTGAAGTGTTATAGGCAAAGTCACAAAAGAAAGCTGTGACTTCTTTTGACTCCGACGCTATCGGTACTTCCCAGTTCCCCTTTGCGAAATCAAGGTTAGCAAGTACTTACACCGCGTAAAATTGGTAAACGTCGTGTCTGCACGAGGACTCGGTTCAGAGTCGGTAACGGCAATCTTGTGTAGTTGCGATCATCGATACACAAACTAATCGTGCCATCCTTCTTTTTGACTACGACAATGGGCGAGTGATACGGTGACGTAGAGGGTTCAATAATCCCCAAATACCGCATATCCTGTATCTCTTTTTCAACGGCCTTATCTATGGAAATGGTGTGAGAAACTGTCTAACTTTCATAGGAGAATTAGTCGTAAGCTTGACTTCAAACTACAGAGAGTTCATTTGGCCAGGTAGATATATAATTTATTTTTTCTACATACTAATCCTGGGCCTTCCTGGCGCTATTCGTCTGCGTGTTCAGCCGATTGGCTCAGTCCGTCTAATATTAATTTTGATGAAGCTTTAGATATGGAACATTAATACTCAATAATCTTTCTTTTTTTCTATCCATCAACATCATCTTTCTTAGCCGTGGAAGCTACCCATAACTGTGCAACAGTAGTTGCTCTGGGACGTGGAACCTTCTTTCTGATGCCTTTTCCCTCCTCCTCCTTAGCCATGGCAGGTGCCGCTAACTTTAACACAAAAGTCACTCGTTCTGCATATTTTTAAACATTGTAATGTGAAAGAGGGTGACTCTATGACCCAGATCAACAACATAATCCACGTCATTGCGTCTCTCCAGTACCCCGAACGGTCCTCCCCAGTCGATAAAAACTACAGAACTGTGTCAAAAATACGACAAAATATCCTGTAGTTCTGTCTTAACCATCAAATTTTTCTGTTGTTCTGTAGTACTTTTCTGTAGTTCTGTAGTTTTTCTGTAGTATATTTTTGTTGTATGTAGTTCTGTAGCACTTTTCTGCTGTAACTACATAAATTTCTGATGTTACTAAGGAATGTTCTGTTGTCACAACAGGTTTGCCGTCAAAAACCGCACAGAAAAAGTTTGTAGTAACATCAGAAAATTTTCTGTAGTGTTTTTCCGACTGGGTCAGGAAGGAATCAGCAAAAGAACAAGAATTTGGTCACCTACGGCTAGCTCTCGCTCCCTGGCTCATTTGTCATAATAGGATTTCTGCAGTTCTTTGACTCTAAACTCTTTTATGCAGAGAACACAGGCGTTCTGTAAGCATTTTCTAAGCTCCGGCCGTCATGTACTGTTAGGTTTCTTCATCCAGGTGGCTGTAAGTGCGCAAATTTCTCAGCACTAATCGGCCCTAGCACGCGTCTCCGGCATGAAAAGTCAGAAGTTGCGAAGCCGGTGCGGCTTTGCGGCAGATCTCTGTTGGCAAACATCACGCAACCTAAGTACCGATCCTGGTCGCTTTTAGCCCATGCGGTCTGCCTTCCGTTTCAGTGCGCCGTTAAAACTTTTCACCAAATCGTTCGCCACAAGGTGCTAGGGTGTTGTCGGCAGCTTTTTTACTGACACTAGACGGCTGAAGTCTTTCATGACTGCCAACATGAACTACGAGGCACGCTCGCTGACAATTTCGCGAAGACGTTTGACTCTAGAAAACGTTCTAGCAGTCCTTCGGCCACCTCTTTCGCTTCAATGGAACGCAAGGCTACGGAATCCGGGTACGTTGTTTAGAAATCCGCTGTGGTCAATATGTTCCGATTCTCCTTTTCGGATGTGGGAGACATTGACCCAACATTGTTTATAGCAACCCGCGTGACCGGGGTTTCCATGGTAGGGGTGGGAGCCAAGGGAGCCGGTCAACGAGGTGTCCTTGCCAATATGTACCAACTTGCCAATATGTACCAACTGGGCCAGCTCTGTATTCTACTGATCTCAACTGCATTCAAAACAGCCGCACTACCACATACATGTAGAGCAATACCACGTTACAGAATCGTCGCCTCGCCGGGGTTGTGCAGTGGTAAGACGCGCGACTACTGTGCTGGACATAGAGTTCCTTACACTACCTAGAGGGAAAGCTGAAGGCGCTGCACTTCAGCCACCATGGGCGCGCTAAGAATCATGGGCCGGTGTGCTACTTGTTGCGGGACAGTCGGTGTTTCTCGGGTACGTGGAGTGGCGTTACTGCGATGTTTCTTTTTTGTCATCATCATCATCTGAAGGTGCGTACATAGACCGCGAAAGCCATAGTAGCGAAGGCGCTAAAGCAGACGTCGTCAATAAATGGTTTCTGTTTCCCGAAATTCCACTAAAAACTTTCTTAAGTGATTGTACAGCCATAAATATTTTCATAACGTTTTTTTATTTCAAAGTTTGCCTATTAAGTGAGAAATATTGGTATTTGTGCTGCTCAAAACTAAGCCAATAGGAGAAAGAGTCATCGCTTATATTGGAAATCTCACACTGGCATTCTGTTTCTCTCTCTTTTTGTAATTTATAGTCACAATATTCAATCTTAGGACATTATTTACGGTAGAACAACGTTTATCTTTGCATTAGTTTTGGCCAAAAGTTGTAGTTCTGCACTCGGTAGCTCTCCGGCCATGATGCTTTGAGCGCCCATGGTGGCTGAACCGGCCGTCTCGATACTCCATGTAAACTCCCATAGACGGCAGCACAGCTTTCCCTCTAGGTAAGAGTAAGAAACTCTATGGTGCTGGAGTACCCGGGTTCGAACCCGACCTCGGCGGCTGCGTTTCAATGGGGGCGAAACGGAGTGGCGTCCGTGTGCTGTACGATGTCAGTGCACATTAAAGAACCCCAGGTGGTCGAAATTACTCCGTATCCCTCCACTACGGCTCCCCTTTCTCTCTTTCCACTTTCACTCCCACCTTCATCCCTTCCCTTACGGCGCGGTTCAGGTGTCCACATAGCAAGTGTGAGAGATGCTGCGCCTTTCCCTTCCTTTGAACCCCATTATTTTATAATGTTCCTCCTAAGGCTAAAATTATATAGTAAGAACGAACGATAGTGCACATGAAGGTTGCTCTTCACGGGCTGTTCTCGGACAACTGTGCGTGCCCTGTTATTTAGTTCGACTGACGAAAAATTTATATCAAATTGTGTATTCCTTCCAACACATGCCAACGTATGTTTCTGGCCGTGGCACAATTCTATTCGAAAGCTTACCATGCTGGGGTGCGTAATTAATTTCGTGGAAATTCCTGAGACGGTGCGCAAAACCCCCGCACTCTTCCGAGCTCAAATTCTTGGACACGCCGGGCAGCGTATTACGTGTTTGCTTTTTTTTTTT
>JAJIZL010044802.1:68190-79539 GCA_023969395.1 Amblyomma maculatum
TTTGCGAACCAAAGTACACGTACAAATGTTGGTTTGGTGTGTACTATTAGAGGCTAATTGTGCCTCGGTTTTAACGTGCTGATTGGCTATAATTTCGGGTTGGGGGTTTAAGCTATCGATGTGTAACTTTCAGTCAGTTCAGTCGTTCAGTCGTGTCCGACTCTTCGTGACCCTATGGACCATGTCACGCCACGCTCTCCGGTCTCTCACTATCTTCCTAACATCACATAACTTCATCTGCAGTGCCTCGAGGATGCCATCTAACCATCGCGTTCATTGCCTACCCCTTCTCCGGCGACCCTCAACCTTTCCTAACATCAAATCTTTCTCCAGCGACTCCTCTCTTCTCATCAGATGACCAAAGTAGCTGACCTTTAACTTCAGAATTTGACCCTCCAATGAGCAGTCAGGGTTTATGGTCGCCAATATTGACTGATTTGATCTTCTGGCAGTCCAAGGAACTCTTAAGAGTCTTCGCCAGCACCACAATTCAAACGCGTCAATTTTAAGGATGCTCTTTTCGTACTTTAGCCCTGGCAGCTCCACTGTATGATCTGTATTCTATGTTGTGGCGTCATCGAGGGTGGAGGTTCATAATCTCGAACCAAGCGTAGAAATCTATTTAAGGCTTTGGCTACAACCGGCCTGCGGTTGGCGGGGCTTACTGCTTTGGGCAGCGACCGCAGTTTGGATGCTCTGAAAGTTTACTACTGTGGCTCGTTTCAGCGGCTTCGTAAGCTCTCTGTTCAACTTTTCTGCCATGGCTCTGTCTAGTCCCAACCAGTTCTAGCAGTTATGCTATTTCTCTCGCGAGGAGAACGGGGTAGTAGTTTATGGTTTTTTAAAACATCGCTTCTACCCCTTTTGAAGCTAAAGCTCCCCTACGCTAGGTAGTTCGTGGCATCAGAGTGCACGTTTTTCTTTACCTTCTTGTGACCTGTAAAGACCAACTCTTTCCCTTTATTACAAACCACAATTTTGTCGCGCTGACAGAAATGTATACTGTGCCTTTATTTCCCCAAAATCTAATTAAAACGGAGCGCAGCCCTATGTTATGTCACCTTGAACAACCTCGAAATTCAATGGCAGATACTTCCTTTCTTATAAATGAATTTACGAAAAGCTTTAGAAGGCACTTTGGACACCTAAAGTATATTCTCTGTGACTGAAGTGCAATGAGGCGAAATCTATTGTTGCGCGGTGGATCGTAGCCCTCCACTACAGCACCTATATCTCCCTCTATTCTTTCACTCCCACCTTCCTCCCTTCCTTTACGGCGTGGTGTATGTGTCCGAGGATATGGAGGCGAAATGAAAAGCGTCCGTGTGCTGTGCGATGTCAGCGCACGTTAAAGATCCCCAAGTGGTCGAAATTACTCCGTAGCCCTCCACTACGGCTCCTCTTTATCTCTTTCCACTTTCCTTCCCACCTTCATCCCTTCCCTTACGTCGCGGTTGAGGTGTCCACAGAAAACAAGTGAGAGATTTACCACGTCTTTCCCTTCCTATAAATCAATCAGTCCGAGGATAATAACGAAAGATACTGCGCCTCTTATACCCTGGAAATCAATTTCAAACGCCGCGTGACGTCTTCTGTACTAACGTATCGTTGACATTTGGGTCAGCTTCTGTTTGCTGTGTAATGCGGCGTTCGTGGAAGCGAAAAACGAAAATAGCACCCTTCCCTTACGGCGCGGTTCAGGTGTCCACAGAGCAAGTGTGACAGATACTGCGCCTTTACCTTTCTGTGAACCAATTTTTTTATTTTAGCACGGATGCCTCGATCGGAAGTCGGCGCATGACCTGTAGTGAAGATACTACATCGCGCGTCCCTTTTCGAACACAGCCAGCAATCCACTGAAGGCGTCAAAGTTCACCGGCGCCCTATAATTCGTCTACAGGAAATGAAAGGCGCAGTATCTGTCACTCGCGGAATCCAGCTTTAAGTCTTCCTGTAGAGGAGGGGAATTATGATAAGCGTTTAGCGATCTCAGAATTTAATACACACGGAGATGTATTTACCTAAGATATTTTATTTCGCGCTTTTTTCATCTTAAAATTAGCACAAATATTACAGGAAAATCTAGCACCTGTATAATTTCGTTTTCCATAGACGCCGTAGTGGAGGACTCCGGAAATTTCGACCACCTGGAGTTCTTTAACGTGCACTGACGTCGCACAGCACACGGGCATCTTTTTTCGCCTCCGTGTAAAAGCGGCCGCCGAGGCCGGCATTCGATCCCGCGTCCTTGGGAGCAGTAGTCGAGTGCTGTAACCACTGCGCCACCCCGGTGGGGTTGCCATATTTCAATGCATTTTGAATGTTCAATTAGATAACAGATAAATTACAAACACAATTTCTTTTATTAACACAATGAACCACTGACTTTTAATTATGAACAATGGGAGATTTTGATTCACTCTTTTTCATTTTTATTATTATTTATTCAATTATAGGTAAACTGCAATTTAAACTTTTTTTTCAGCAATGTCATGGATCTTATATATATGTAGAATATTTTAACGCTGAAATTCGCAGTTTTTTTTTCAATTTTTATTCACTTTCATTCATATATATTTCAATAAAAACATTAGTGATTTCATGAACTCTTCGTCGCATATCGCACAGCATTCAATCATGAATAACCGGAACCACAAATTATGATACGATATCTTGTATGCATTCCCTGTCTCTTTCTTATACACACTGATAGAACTATAACTACTACCACTAATATTAAGAGAATGACGGCTTTTCGGCGAAACAAACTGTATAAGCTATTGCCTAAAATTTTTTTCTTTAACGTTTTATGCCTTATGAACTGGTATTACTGAAAAACAGCGCCCGACATGAGTATTTCTTATCTGCTTACGTGTTTTTTATGCAGTTCGGATAAACGCTTTACAAAGCCATGCTTCACCAAGTAGCCCAGAAACGTGTTTTAATTAAAGGTGCAATGCTGCGCGGATTGCGGTACCGAGATAATGTGCAACCCGATTTGAGCCCACCACAAAATGGCCGCCACCGGCTTCACCCAAGCTTGTAAGGACTATAGGGATGACTAAAGGGGACTTCCATTACAGCAGTTTTATATCGGCCTTGGTCGGGACTTCAAATCTGCCGCTTACCTGAGAGCGCAGATCTCATCGAAGAGAAAGAGTGGCAACAGGTTGTCGTCGCCGTCAATGCCTGCAGTATCGAACAGAGCAATAGGATAACGTTTGGTTTGGTTTGTAGGGTTTATGACCCAAAGCTACTCAGGTTATGAGAGACGTCGTATTGGAGGACTGGAAATTTCATCTATTTGCGGTTCTTTAACGTGTCCTGATATCGAACAGCACACGGCACTCGGTTTCGCCTCCATCCAAAGTCCGCCGCGAACCCAGGTACTCCGGCAGAGTAGCCAGGTATCTTAACCATTGCAGGCCCGCGGTGGGTCCCAATAGAATAAGGGCAAAGTATCTGTGTGTTGATGAGAAATTTCTTTCTAGCCCGTTCTCCTGGAGTATTATAGACTGGAATTATAGCAGGCTAATATTCTATCCGTCGCAATTTACGAATGATTACTTCTACAAATTACCCCGCATAGTGTCCTTACTGCGAAGCAAGACCCATCCACTACCATGCTTCTAAGGAATGCCAGGGCTAAATGAATAGAAGTGGCACACCGTACCCGGTAGCAATGAATGCCGGCCCTGACCAGAAATATACTGAGCCAGCAAGACTGCATCATCCATTTGGTATCCAGGTCAGGTCTGCCTAGTGGATCCTGAGACTAGAGGCGCCGATCATCTAGCTGCTGTATAGTATTCTTTTGAAGCGAAAAGCTTCACTGCGAGGGTCAGAGCCGAGCTTCGCATACGCCTTATGCCGTATTCTGTGCGTCACAGCCAAGGCCACCTGCGCAGACCCCTCGCCAAACTCTACCGGCGTTGCCTAGCAATGCGTAATTAAGAGGTGTGCGACTCCTCACTACAAAAAATTACTCTCCATACGGGAAACAAACCTCAATTCCTTGGATCCCCAGCCCAGAGCTTTACCGCTTTGCCACGAACCGGATAATTTTTTTTTTTCGGACATGGTATTTAGTACATGTGGTTATTATGTACAGAAACGGTTATGTATACAGACTGTTTACATAACCGAGATGTTGCACATCTCACCCGTTGCTGAGATGTGCAAGAGAAAACACAACTGATATGCAGGCAAAGATAAACACCGTGTCACCAGCGGAAACCAATTATGATAAAAGTCATTTTCATAATAAATGTACTTCAGTTGCAGCATCATTCTGCAAAAATGGAGTCTAGGTGGACAACAAATTCAGCGTTGCGATCCAACATGCGTGTCTTCCACAAGCTATGAAGTCCAAAAAGGAAAAAACATATCATATATGGTTCGTAATCAGATTCTGTAACAGCAAGATACCGCAAACTGTATGAATTTAGAATAAAGTTCTTTCTTAAGAGTTCTTTGCTGCACATCTCAAAAAAGAATTGCTTCTTTGCAATTAATGAAACAATATTCAATTGTTTTAGGCATATCACACAGAGGGCAGTTTACAGAAGATATAAAAATATTTTTCTATGGAGCCATGTGTTAACAGATCGAGCTTCAGTGTGTAAATTCAAAACAAAAATGTTCTCATGCACGGAGAAATCTGCATTTTGCGTATCATCTTTGACACATCATGATTCTTAAGACCAAAGTATAAAGAACGGTACAGTGGTGACGGAAAACCATTGCTACCAATTCCTTGTATGATCTACCACGCGAAACAGAATATAAATACTCCTTCAAGAATCGTGCTGCCAAAACCCTCAACGAAGCATAAACTTCTTGCATAAATCCTAGTAACTGCGGCCGGTCAGTAAAATCTCAAGAAATCAATAGGCCAGGAAGTAAATTCATGGAATTAACTTGTAGGAATGCTGTAATAATCGGTTGTGAACAATCACGAAAAAAGAAGTATCGGGAAACTAACTGCCTTACATACAGATGCACTAAGCCAAGCCCCCCTGCACAAACAGGCCTGAGTATATATCACGTCAAATCGGTTCAAAAATTTAATGACAAAATAAAAGTCGGAAATATTCGGTGAAAACGTTGGATTTGATGTCTAGCACAGTGGAGGACCTGAAGCACGTAATAGATGTTTGTCGCCAAAAATATGTTGGAGGCCTGAGCCCTACCAAATATTGAAATCCGATAGGGGACAAAAGTATTACCATAACGCTGGACGACTGGAACGCGCTCCTTCCAATAATTTGCGCTTAACTTAGATGCATGAAGTGGAACGCCCAGAGGGGGCACACATTACCATTCAACTCCCGCTTATAGGAGCGCTGTTGAGCCCCACGAACCAAACCAAAGGCCGGAACTCTTGGAGTGATTCATCTGAGCACCAGAAACAATAGCAAATTGTTATATGCTGGTTATAACTTTTTCTATGCTTGGAATTTCAGTGGAAAAAGGCA
Organism: Amblyomma maculatum; assembly: GCA_023969395.1. NCBI lineage: Eukaryota > Metazoa > Arthropoda > Arachnida > Ixodida > Ixodidae > Amblyomma > Amblyomma maculatum. The sequence goes on from JAJIZL010044802.1 coordinate 73,668, forward strand.
AGATCATCCGCATATGCAAGCAGTTTAACGTCATTTCCAAGGAGAGGGAAGCCATGGATACTACTGTTATGTAAAACACTTCGACAAAGTGGCTCTAAGTAAAGAACAAAAAGCAGCGGAGACATCGGACAGCCTTGCTTCACAGAAGAGGTGATTGGTACAGGGCTCGGTAGTGGCCATGTACAATTATGCGAGTCAAACAAGTTTTATAGCAAAGTTGCACCCCCCTCAGTACTACAGTACCATCATTCGCTCGTTCCAGTAGAAAACAGAAAAGAATGACGAACTCGATCAAGTGCTTTTGAGATTTAGACCTGAAGTAAAGCAACTTGATCATGAGAACAGAAGCACCATTCGACGATTGTGCGCGATATATGTAACTTACTTTGTATGACACGGCCTCTCAAGCCGCACGTCTGGTGAGGGCCTATGAGAACCGGCATTGCGAACTGTAGGCGATTTGATAATATATGGGCGAAAATCTTGTAATCTACATTTTCAAGTGTGATTGGTCTATAGCCTTCCACTGAGCATAATTTTTCTTCAACAGTACTCTTTGAAAATAGGACTGTGTGGCATTTTGTAAAGGCTCGGGAAGTGCTTCTATGCGCCTAGCGCTGTCCCTGCGGTTCGCCCTGTTCCTGCAGTTTGCCTCGTTTCACTACAGCCCTACAACTCCTGCGCTGCCAAAAGACATGGACGCGCTGCTGGAAATAGCCGGTGCGTCTTGCGTCGCGTGGCGAACCGCATCATCATCGACATGCTCCGCAGCGCCTGATATAAAGGTACAGCAACGCCCTGTGCTCTTCAGTGGCCACGCGGACAGCACGGCTTCAACCATGAAGGACATCATCATCATCATCATCATCATCATCATCATCAGCCTGACTATACCCACTGCAGGGCGAAGGCCTCTCCCTTATTTCTCCACTTAATCCGGTTCTGTGCTAGCTGCATCCACTTGACCCCTGCGAACTTCTTAATCTCATCCGCCCACCTAACTTTCTGCCGCCCCCTGCTGCGCTTTCCTTCCCTTGGAATCCAGTTTGTTACCCTAAGCGACCATCGGTTATCCTCTCTTCGCACTACATGTCCTGCCCATGTCCATTTCTTTTTCTTAATTTCCACTAGAATGTCGGTAACTTGAGTTATTTCTCTGACCCATTCTGCACGCTTCCTATCTCTTAATGTTACCCCTACCATTTTTCGTTCCATAGCCCTCTGGGTTCTCCTCAACTTAAGTAGAACTCTATTGGTTAGCCTCCACGTTTCAGCGCCATAGGTGAGTACAGGTAAGATGCAACTGTTATATATTTTGCTCTTTAGCGATACCGGTAAGCTGCTAGACATAATCTGCGAGTGCCTGCCAAATGCGCTCCATCCCAATCTTATTCTTCTTGTTATTTCCTTTTCATGGTCCGGATCTGCGGTTACTACCTGTCCTAAGTAGACATATTCGCTTACTACTTCCAGTACTTCGTTACCTAACGTAAACTGCTGTTCCTTCCCGAGGCTGTTGAACATTACCTTAGTCTTGTGCATATTTATTTTCAAGCCTACCTTTCTACTTTTCCTGTCTAGGTGATCAATCATTATTTGTAGTTCATCTCCCGAGTTGCTTAGCAAGGCAATGTGATGGTGAATCTCAGCCCAACCGCTTCATCGGCCCCATTTCTGTGGCGTATCCTGTCCATGCACCTTGCCCCGTCCCTGCGGCTCGCATTATTCCTGCAGTTTGTCTCGTTCCGCTACAGGCCTACACCCCTGCGCTGCCAAAAGACACTAAGGCGCTGCTGGAAATGGCCGGTGCCTCTTGCATCGCAAGGCGAATCGCATCATCATCGAAATGCTCCGCAGCGCCTAATATAAAGATACAGCAACACCCTTCGCTCTTCAGTGGTAACGCGGAAAAAACGGCTTCTGCCATGTCTCACAGACAACCTATGCTACTGCTACAGTTCCGTAACTGTATTTCTATACAGGCACAAACGAATGACAATCGCTGCCTGTTGCTGTTCCCGTGCCCACGGGTTTGCTTTGAAATATTATCCCAGTGCCTAAAAAATGTTTTTTTATTACTGATGTCAGGAGATGTTGAAGAAAATCCCGACCCTCCCCTCTTAACACGCAGTGCTCAAAATAAAGGATCTGCTAGCGCAAAAGAAAGCTCCGCGGACAAAATAGAAACATACGTGCCTATAACTAAAGAAACAACTTCCCCAAACGGCGAGATACTGCACATCCTCAGGCTTCTGCAGGAGCAGTCGGCTTCAATGACTACCAGTAATCAGGAGCTAAAATAAAGTGTTCGAGAAATCCGTCAAGGTCAGACAAATATCGGATTGGGTCTCGGCGACACAGGCAGCAGGCTTGTGCCCGTTGAACGAAAAGTGGAAGAAATAGAGAATCCTAAAGAAAATATGGAACACACAATCAGCGATATTCGCAACCAACATGCATTATTGCAAGTGCGTTTGAGCGAACTGAAAGACAGAAGTCGGCGCGATAACTTGCTATTCCTCGGAGTTGCGGATGAAAACGAGACATGGCAGTAGCCCGAAGCGAAAGGGCTGAACCGGCTGTATAACGAGATAGCTTCATCGGACGTTCAGCGCGCGCATAGAATCGGACAACACAAACCTTCCAGAAACCGCCACGTTATATATAAATTCACGAATTACAAGACCAAAGAAAAAGTTTTGCAAGCAAACGCAAAGCTAAAAGATAACAATAGTAGTATAACAGAGGATTTGCCCCCAGCCACACGCCAAGCCAGAAAGAGGTTAATCGAATAGGCCAAATCCCTACCCGGTTCGCCATTCTTCAAGATCAAGTACAATAAGCTAGTTACCGACAAATGCTTTACATACGATCCTATCACAGACAACATATTGATTTAACCCACACTACCTCAAAGCAAGCTGTCTCTCGTAGCCCGGTTACTAGTTCAGCGCAGTCGCCTTCTTAGCAGCAAAATGCATCGTCATTCGATTAACGTTTTCAGAGGGGTAGTGGCTGCAGCTCCCCACCAACACACGTGTCTGTCTTGTTCACTAACATAAGAAGCGCTATCAAAAAATGTACTGAACTTTCGTCTCTTGTTGACCCTTGTTCCGCTATTTTAGTACTAACCGAGACATGGCTTCATGGGCACATTCGCGACAGCGAAATTCTCGACTCGCCTAACAAATTCAAATTCCATTGATGCATATTAGCGCAAAACAAGGTGGTGGCATCCTCATTGCCGTTAACAAACACGTCGAATCTTTCGCTCTTAATATCGCTACGTTTTTGGAAATTGTATGGGTACATCCAAAACTAATTCACCATCATGTTATATTAGGGGCTTCTTTTCGCGCTCCGAACTCATCACCGACATTTGTCTCAGAGCTTCATGACACCATTAACATCGTAACGACATGATTCCCGAAAACACCTATAATTTGTACGGGGTGATTTTAATTTTTCTAAAAATAACTGGCTGAATGGCGTTAATCCTATAAATTCCAGTTCCTCGACTTCTAAAGAATTTGTAGACTTTGGTTCCTGTTTTAACGTCGCGCAGATTGTCACACAACCAACACGCATAACAGATACCACCGCTAATATACTAGATCCAGTTCTTTGTTCATGCCCTGAATTAGGCTCAGCAATAACATTCTTACCAGGTTTGAGTGATCACCTGGTATTAAATTTTCAAAATACAATCACCAAACACAAAAGAACAAAGGCGACTAAAACACTGCGTTATTACCATCGTGCCTATTTTAACCAAATCAACCACGAGCTTAACCTTTTTCTAACGAAGCTCCTAGAAGGCTTTTAGCTAGTTGAAGCCAACTGGACATTATTCAAGTACAAGGTTACTGAGCTTACAAAACCTTTTTAATTCCTATTCGAAACATCCGATATAATTCAAAGGCACCATGGTATAACTCGCATTTAAGGCGGCTATCTAAGCGAAAGGAACGCTTATACCGGATAGCTAAAACCTCACGCAGCCACTTTCTTTGCTCACGATATTGCGCCGTAAATGATGCTTATATTTCAGCCGTTAAAAATGCAAAAAAAAAATGTTTCTCACACAGACTTTACCGGATATGCTGCTTGCAAATCCTAGAAAATTTTGGAAAGTTGTTAATCCGGCAGACAGGTCTAAAATCAGTCTAACAAGCTTCGACGATGAACCTATTCCTGACAGTGAATGCTCATCAATATTAAATGATGTTTTCACCAGTTTCTTCAATAAACCCCTAACTAACAGCCTACCTTTTTTGTCGTGCTTATAATTATCTACCCATGTACCCTGTCACTATCAACCCCGATGGAATCACCAGGATTATTGATGGCCTGAAACGTTTTTCAGCTGCCTGAAGTGACTGCATAAACTCAAAGTTTTTAAAAAGCACGATGTTATATTCCTCGATTATTCTGTCCAAAGTATTCCAGCAATCTCTTCAGCATAGCACAATGCTGGCAGACTGGAAAATAGGGAAAGTGATTCCAGCAAATAAATCTGGAAACAAACATTCACCTAATAACTATCGCTCTTTTTCAGTTGCCAGTATCCCCTGTAAATTCTCGACCACATCCTTTTTTCACAAATAGTAAACGTTTTAGAATCTGAGTCGTTTTGTTATCGTGCACAACATGGTTTTCGCAAGTCATATTCGTTGGAAACACAACTTGTCCTTTTTACCCACAGGCTGCATACAATTCTTGATCGTCATTCAACTGCACATTGCATCTTTTCAGATTTGGTAGGCGTTTGATAAGGTTTGCCACCGGCTTCTGCTGGTAAAACTACTCTCAATAGGACTTGATACTAATGTACTGAAATGGCTTGAATGCTTTCTAACAGAACGTCAGCAGTTCGCAGCAGCTAATGGCACTAAATCAAGCTTACACCCCGTCCTTTCTGGTGTTCCGCAAGGTACCATGTTTGGGCCCTTACTCTTCTTAATATTCATTAATGACCTTCCTGATTCTGTTACCAAATCAATTCATCGATTTGCCGATGATTGTGCCTTTTTCATTGAAATAAAAACTGATGATGACGTACGCGCAATACAAACGGATATTAACAATATCTCTTCCTGGTGCAATGCATGGGAAATGACACTAAATGTCAACAAATGTAAATTCTTACGAGTATCGAGGTCGACTGGCAACTTACCTACATATATCTCCACAACGTTGCTCTCGTATCGGTAACTTCATACAAGTACCTAGGCATTCACATCACATCTAACCTTAGCTGGAAAACTCACGTCGAATTTATTGTGAACAAAGCTAACCGCCTGTTAGGTTACTTAAAACGGATCTTTCACTCAGCCCCTGCTAACACTAAGCTTCTCTTCTACAAAACCATTGTTCCTTCACAACTCGAATACGCATCGTTAGTTTTGGATCCATGCAATAATGATCGTATCAACCAGCTAGAAATAACTCAGAACAACGCAGCTAGCTTCATCTTCTCTAACTATCACCACACTGCCACCGTATCTACAATGAAATCTAATCTCAACCTGTTTACTCCCGCAACTCGTCGAAAGCTCGCACCTCTTTCATAAGATATTTTATCATGATGATATATGCAATAAACTGCTCATCCCGGCTTCTTGTATATCATCTCGATTAGACCACATTTACAAAGTGGGCATAGCTGCATGCAATAGTAGAAATTTCATTGACTCATTTATACCCCGCACATAGAGACTGGCATCGCCTTCCCACTCCTACTGCAACCATCACTAATTTTTCTATTATTCCAGGATGCCGTGCGCAATGTGGACCATGCAAATGTTTGTTAGTACTGTACAACTTTTGCTTTAATTTTTCTGTGTTCACCTCAGAGTACCGTGCAGTTAAC